>JAASGK010000908.1:0-14512 GCA_023334195.1 Globisporangium emineosum
TCGGCTGCCTGTACATCTCCACGCTGGACCTCACCGAGCGCTTCAAGTAGGACCTGCTGCTCAACCCGGATGCGCCCTACGAAGTCTACTGGGACGCCCGCAAGGGTGCTGAGGGGTACACCGACTTCCCAGCGTACAAGGGGTAAACAGAGAACAGAAGTGCATTCTGTACCATAGCAAAGTACTGAAGAAGCTGCAACTGTATAATCGGATGTAGAAGTGTGTAATATACTGAAGTCTTTGTGGGCAAAGCTAAAGATTTCTCAATAAGCTTGCTCTGCTTTGTTGGGTTGGTTTGGATATTCATTCCACTCCCAAGTTTGAAAATTGGATCACGCAACATTCTAAGCAACCTCCACAAAATGTCGTCTGAATGTAGACCAAACGGGCCATTTCTGTATTTGTTTCCGATTGTTCAGCGGACTCCACAAAATAATAATGACCACGCAGCCACCATGGCTGGAGATGCTCGCGCCCTGGTGCGAGCCGCTGCGTGGGCTCGTGGCTCTCGAGGACAAGCCGCACGCTGCACAGCAGACGCGCTTCTTGCTGCGCACGTTCCACTGGATCCGCGTGTCGCTTCGCCCGCCGCCCTCGCCTTCCACCGTCAATGACGACGATGGGGAAGATGACGATCGCCAGCTCAAGCGCCATCGGCAAACCTTCCAACTGCTTGCGCTCCTCGCGCACGTGGATATCCATGCGTTCCGGAAAGTGTTGAGTGCGTGCTGGGGGTTCGCCAGTGAGTCGGCTGAGAGCGCGGTACACGCAGGTGGCGAGCAAGACGAACATGAACTAGATGGAGGCATGGAGGACGACGACGACGAACAAGTGTGCGCGCGCTTTGCGTTCCAGTTCGATGGCGACTCGATCGCCGAGAGTGTGCGGTGGCCCGAGATGTTGTGCTCCCAGCTGTTCGCACCACTTGCTACTGCTAATAGCGAGGGTGACGACGATGGTGATGCTGATGGCGAGGAGGGAGCGTACAGACGCATTTTTACCATGATGCTAGCAGAGAGGTCAGAGAATTCGGAAGTGGTGGTAGTACCGGTTTGCCTTGAGTTCAATCCGCTGGGTATCGGATACTGCGACTTGGTCGAGTTTCTACTGAGTGTTGTCAGAATCGTGAGAACCCTTCGGGATTACGACCTGCAACGTCAAGCTACCTCAAGTATTCCAGATGTAAATCAGAGTCGTAACGAACGCGCCGTAGCATTTAAACTGGAAGCAGTGAAGCTTCATCTGTACAGCTTTGAGATCACGAGCGAAGTGGCGGGGATCCTGACGACACTCGTGCAACTTGGCGTCACCATCTCGAATTTGGCGATCCGGCTTCGCGAAAGTGACATCTCGGAGGGCTGGTGCTCTCGAGCTGCACAGGGGGCGTTGTTTCAGGCTCTTGCTGGAGTTCGACAAGATGCGCAAGCTGTCAGCAGTGCAGTCGATTGTGTCACGATTCAAGGCCCGAGCGTCGGTGTCGACCAGTTCGCAGCGTTGAGCTCAGCTCTGGCAGTTTCCAAGCACGTGTCAACGCTGAACTTCTTCTCCGTGTTCGATGACGCCTCACGTGCAAATAGGATTGACAAGTGGAAATGGCTCGCGTACGCTTTGTTTAGCTGCGAATCGGCTATCTCGGTCGGTAAGCTTGGGATCAATGGGCAGAAGATGCTACTGGAAGACGTGGAAGCGATGATCGCAGTGATCCAGTCATCGAATCCAGTCCGGCAGCTGCTTTCGCCAGACATCGCATACTCGACTACTACTGTACACACACTGACAGGCGGCGATGAATCCATTGCGCATCTGAGTAAAGGTACCCTCGTTCGCCTTGCACCTCTGGATGAAAACGACGACTGGGGACTCGACGACACGCTCGTTCTCAATCAAGACGTACAAGTTCCAGTCATGGTGGATGATGCAGACGACACATCGAGCGAGTGGCTGGCTGTCTTGGTTCCTGGGTTTGGAGACTGCTGGGTGGATCGCAGTGCTGTTTCCAAGATCACACCTCGAGTGGTGGATCACAACAATCCTGTTGCAACTCGTTCAAGAACAACAACAATCCACCAGGTCAGCTCATTTGCGATTTCGTTTGATATGGACGAAGATGGTGGCTTTGCAGCGCTCCGTCGGCTGCTGAGTGTGATTGGCGGCCCACTACATTCGCTGGAGATCTTCCAGGCGTACGGCTTCACATTTGAGTGCCTCGCTGACGTGCTTCACTTCTGCCCCCAGCTGCGGAATCTGTACATTGAAGGCATCAAACTGAGCACCAGCGACATCGACGCGCTCATCAAGCTGTACGGTACTCAAGGCTGCGTACTGTCGTCGCTCACGTTTGAGGACTACCAGGTCAGCAACAAGTCGATTACTCGCATCGTCCAGGCACTGGCAGATCCGTCGTCCAAGCGCATTGCGAGGACGATCCGAGAGCTTTGCATCGGCGAGTCCACGGAGGAAATCACCCTCGATGAAGCAAACATCCAGGCATTACTCGCCATGCTCCACGTGAACAAGACGCTTTTGTACCTGGAGCTGCATCTGCCAGCGCCTCTCTATGCGAAGTATAGCGGTGCCTTCATGGAACACAACAACCGGTACCTTCCTGTTGAAAAGCAGAAGCTGCCACTGCGATCCCGGCTCGCGCTACTCAGCGTCAGCTCTGTATCGCGATTCAACCAGCTCCGGCGTGTTGACGAGTGCGTGCTGTCGCTTGTGTTTGATTTCGCTGCCGGGGCATCGACAAGGAGGGTCACGGTTCGAGAAACCTTTGTGCTGTTCTGACAAAGCGATCACTTTCAGCAACTTTGATAGCTTAGGCACTGGGGGCTCAAATACCGAGCTTTTGATAATGAAGCTGATGATGATTCACAGAGTCAATGGAATAGACAATCTTAATTAGTGGCATTTGATGATGTTGACAACGCGCTGCTTTGCGATCGCAGCGAACTGGAAAATCAGAGCGACCACGTGACGATCCAGCCTCGATGTGTCCGCGGTCGTCGATGAGCAAGAGCTTTGGCATCGAGGTCTCTTCAGCGCACGCTCCCCATAGATATCGTCTCGGTCTTCATTCCCATCCGTCTCCTCCGGAAGAAACGTGGTGGCGGTGAGCACACTGAGGAACGCCAGCCGGCATGCCAGCGGCATCTGCTCCTTGATCACGGGGAGCTCCTGGCCGTGGAACTCGTTGAACAATGGCAGGAAGTTATCGTACAGTGTGTGCTCAACGTACAGCTCGAGGTATTCGATCTTGACGTTCGTCTCCAGCATCGCCAGCAGCGCAAAGAGATTCGCTTCGTCGAGCGCGTACGACTCCAGTCGCTCGCCGATCGAGAGCTCTCGCAGCGTCCTCGCCAACTTGGTGTCCTTGTTGCCGAGCGCGTGGGCAAACACCGTGACCTCTTCGCTCTCCAGCTCCAGTCCTTGCAAGCTGAGCGACGCGATCTCGCACCCGCCAGGGCTTTCGTAGGCGTGAGCTAGGACGCTCAGTGTGTGTTCTTCAATGGTGTCGAGACTAAGGCGCTTCAGCTTCGCGCAGGTTTGCAAGATCACGTCGAGCGTCTCGCTCGACATGCCTCCTACTTTGAGCACGAGCGAGAGCAGCGGCGCTCCAACCAAGGCGATGAATGCCTGGAGCGTACTCGCCTCCACCACGTGCTTGAACTCGGCGTGTAGCACCGAGATGCTCGCATTCACTGCCGATTGGGCTGGGGGTAACTCTGGCGACAGGTCAGCTTCCGAGTTGCATAAATAATACTGCACCGCATCGCGCATCACTGCGCAGTGCGCGTACCCAGGCACGAGGATCTCCACAAAGTCGCTTGCGCTGTCGTCTTTCATGACGAGAAAGTGGTCGTCCGCGCCAAGCTCGAAGGCTCGAGGCTCGTAGGGATCAAACGGGTCAATGTTGATTCGGGTGCCTTTGTTCAGGAGCACAGAGACCACTTCTTGCTCATCGTTGTTTTCTTTGCGGACTGCCTCCTGTTCAGCATCCGCAGGGTCTTCGTCGTTGTTGTCGTCCTCAGCATCGCTCTCTGACTCGCTCGTGTCCGCCCTCAGAAGCTGCTTCGCTGGGTACTTTGCGTTCACGATGCTCGAAATCGCACGCACGTCGTCGTCTCGCAGCTTGGTGTCGTCGATGTGCAAGCTCGAAACATCGGAGAGCAAGTCGCGCCAGAAGAAAGCGTACGCTGCCCACTGCCACTTGATGAAGCGGTGGTATCCACGCTCTTCTGTGAACATCTCGCTCAAATGAACGCTCGTGATGCCCTTCGCGGACACCAGCGCCGAGCAGAATGCACCAAACTGCTGCGAGTCGACGCCAGGCCCTCTTAATCGAAGCGTGTCGCCGCCAACTGGAGTGGCCGGAGTATCGAAAGCAAGGGTGTCGACGGTGGCCGTCACACTCTTCGCCGAGCAGCGGGTCATCGCAGTGATGAACTCGCCCATGTAGTCGCGAGGCGACTTTGTGATCGCCGTCGAGTCGTGGAGCGAAAGCAGCGGGATCTTGACCCCCAGCGCGAGCAGCTCTCGCAGGGTGCGCATGGTTTTCTTGCCCAGCGTCACGTAGTTGATGTTGAGGCACACGGATTCTAGGAAGAACGGGAACGGGTGATCGCCTCCACTTGTGCTGCACTCGGATTCGTCTCGGATCGCCTGCACGACCTCCAGCACGCTCTTCAGGTACGGCACCGACCAGTGGGACGGGAGCTCCGGCGGCTTGAACGTGATCTCGACGGGGATCTTCGGTACCGAGGAGTCTCCATCAGGAGTCCCATATCCCGCTGGCTTCATCTGCTCTAGTAACGTCATTGTGTCTCGGAATTCGTCGCTCAGCGTCTCGTAATCGAGCGCCAGGAAGAACTGGTTGAACAGCGTGCTGCCCCACGAGATGTCGAGGTTCATGTACTGGTAGAACACAAATGAGAAGCGCGGCGCCAGCGCCTGCTCTTCCAACGAGCTGTTGTCGCCACTCCCACCAATAGGCCCGCGCAGAGCTGAGACGCCGCACTTGAGCGCGAGCAGCTCTCGGAATGCGCTGTTGTCGATGCGCGCGACCGCACCAAACAGCTCAACGGCCTCGCGCAGCTCTTGGATGCGCTTCCAGTTCGCGCCTTTGCCGTCGGGCGGCAGCGGCACGCAGAGCCACGAGTAACTGCTGCGCATGCTGTTGGGGTCGCTGCGACGCGTCTCGAGCGTCACGTGGCCACGAAGATGCACGCACCAAGGCTCCAAGACGCGCCATCTCTCCATGTCCATCATGATGGATGAATGCGTGATACTTTGGTATCAAATCAATCTTTGGGTTGTGCAACAATGTAAATACCAACCAATGCACAGGCAATAATTGGTACAATACCAATGTACATTGGTCGGTAAATTCATATTCAGCCAATCATGCGATGATTATGTAATCATTTTAACCAATGAAAAATGTTGACATAAAATTATTGGCGCGAAAATCATTTTTTGGCGCGCCATATTCACCCTTTTGCTGAGCATGACTGATGGGGATACGATCGATAGCAACGCGCCGTGGACCACCGCGCGCCTGCGGGGCGACGGCGTGAGGCTACGCATCGTGTACGTATCACTAGCTTGCACCACCTTCTTATCCGTAGGCTCTGTGTATGCGTACAAGCTCACCTATTGGTGTGAAGATCTGACAAGCACCGGCCATTTTGTTCATTTCTAAACAGCAATATGCTTGGACATGGGAGTCTGCGCAGTCCGCTGGACGTCAAACAGCTTGCGTTGCAGATCCGAAACTCCGACTACTCGCAGCGCGTACGTTGAGTTCCGTTGAGGGCCGAGTGCCGCTATTGTGTGCTAGATAGAATCTGAGCTGTTGGTGGCTAACAAACAGCTCGTATTGCTTTTGGAATATAGGGCTTCAATGCGCTGGTGATCCGGTTCCAGACCCCAAAGGCGTCGGTCTTAGCATATCGAAGTGGAAAGGTATGCGCCACGTCTTGCTAATCAATGCTTGAGAGCCTTTGACATCTATATAATCTAACTGTATGTCATTTTGTGTAGTTCTTGATCGTCGGGTGTACAAGTGCACTAGACGCAACGCAGGCGGTCGATAAATTCCGATCCATTCTGAAGGTATGAGTGGTGTCTCTGTACGCATTATTGGACAACGTGTAGCTCTCTAGACTAACTCTCTGGCATTGTAAACCCCCTGCCTACTGCAGAAACTTTCGTACCCGTCGGATTTGTCTAAGTTCACGATCGCAAACGTTGTCGGATCAGCAGATCTGGGCTTCAAAGTGCGGCTCGAGGGGCTCGCGCGAGAGCATTCGCGCTTCTGCACAGTACGTTGGCTGTTTGATGCTATTCTGCTATCCGTTGCTAGTTCGATGAGCTGTCCTAGCCATTTGTAATCAATTTGTTGTTCTTTTGGTGTATCAGTACGAGCCGGAGCTGTTTCCAGGGCTGATCTACCGCGTCGTCAAGCCCAAGTGCACATGCCTCATCTTCGTGTCTGGCAAAATCGTCATCACAGGCTACAAGGTTCGTGTTGGGTGTTGTCGCTCTCTCAGTCTCCACATTGTCCCTAACGATCTGGTTCTTGTGTCCTCAGACCCGTGAAGAAGGCGAAGAAGTGCTTTGCAAGATGTTTCCGGTGCTGCTGCAGTATCGAATTCACGCGGAGAGCTTTGATTCCGACTCGGACGACTCCAGTGAAGAAGACGATGATGATGATCAAGATTTGGAGCTATAAGGCCCAATCACCAAAGTTTTTTGCAAGCCAACAACTACAAGATTAAGTGACCATATTTAAAAGACCAATCAAATTTATGATAGCGACATCTTGTTTCTTTTCGTTTTCTCTTGGGATTTTCTTCGTGATTCAGTGTAATCGCCCCTTCTTCTCTCCACGCTACGTTTGTTCTCATTTTTTTCACCTGCTCCGTCTTGTTGAGACGAATACTTATGCCAGGTAGTTGTACATCTGTGGGTTGTTTGGGTCTCGCTCGAGGTATTCACGATCGATCAAACTCTCGATGCGTCGTTTGATGTCTGCCGCCTTCGCGGGGAACTTGACTTGAGTGAAGATCTCCGTCATCAGCAGCGCGTGAGAGAGCTTCTTGCGCGACTTCATGATACGCACAATGGCGGCATCCACTTGGTACTGGCGATCACGGAACACGCGCTCGTGGGTGTCCTCGTTTTCTTGCTTGGTCTCCTTCATCTGGATCGAATTGATCTTGATTCGGTACAGCTGGTTGGCGAAGGCACTGTTGAACACAAACGTGTCGCCGTCTTCGACTTCTTTTCCCTTTGGACTCTTCTGAAGAACACGGATTTTGCCACACGCGAGCGACTGCAGCGTTCGTCGCAATTCGCCATCTTCTATCCGAGTTTGCTCCTTGATTTCCTTGAATCCCAGCGAGTCGGTCGTGTTGAAGCACAAAAGGACGACAGTCTGGAACAACGACACCACCAACTCCTTCTTGCCAATCGGGAACGTAGCCTTGACAACGCACTGAGCCAGCGAATGCTGCCACTGCAACTGTCGACCCTGGTATTTGGACGAGTAAAACTTGTCGAAGATCTCTTTCAGCGGGACGAGCGATGATGGGAGATTGATATCAACTGCAGCATATGGTGGCCAAAAACCGGTTGTGAGGACTTGAACCTGCATGTCTGGAGCTTTCAGACCCAGTCCTTCCAATGCCGCTCTGGATAATAGCGATAGAAAAACAGAGTGAGTAAGCTGAGCGTGGCGTCTGAAGTGGAATATATACTGTATATACCTGCTGGCAGCATGTTGCTGGAATTGGGTCATCACGTTTGATGAGAGATCGATATCCTTGAACATGCCTTCGAGCTAAAACATGACAAAGACAAAGTACAAAAAATTCGCGTGAGACATCCAAACAAATGCAACAGCACGACGCGGAAAGCAAACGCAAAAATACCTTGTTCGTGAACGAGCTGCCGCATTCCGTCTTCAGCTTGGACAGCATCAGCTTCTCCAAGTCGAACGACGCACTCTTTCCAACAAGCAGACGCTTCGCCAAGTCTTTCTTGTAAAACGCTTCAAACACGTCTTTTCCCTGGATGTACCGGAAAATCACCATGACGCGATCCAGCAAGCTCTCCACTTCCGTCTCCGAGCCACCCTTGTTTCCCGTGCGGAGCTTGGAGTCCACATACTTCGCGACCAACTCGGCAGGTCGACTGGCACG
Organism: Globisporangium emineosum; assembly: GCA_023334195.1. Classification (NCBI taxonomy): domain Eukaryota; phylum Oomycota; class Peronosporomycetes; order Pythiales; family Pythiaceae; genus Globisporangium; species Globisporangium emineosum. The sequence continues at coordinate 8,202 of JAASGK010000908.1, forward strand.
GACATTGATCGCGTACTCCATCGCAGACTTCATGGAGAACACAAAGTCTGAATTTGTCTGGAAGGACTCGCTCAGCACCGTGTCGAGTTCAGACTTGAGCTGCAGCACCTTCTCGACCAAGTTCTTCTCCTGTTCGACGTCCATGACGAGAGTCGACACTTTCTTGCGGATGTAGTTGGAAAACGCGGTCTTCAAATCGTCCACTGCGTCCACCTTGGCGTACAGCAAATACATGCGCTTCAAGTCTTCGATGCGTCCTCCATCCATGAGCAACTCAAAGCCTCTCTCCAGCAACATCGCGACATGCGGCTTCAGAAGTTTGTTCTCCACAACGCCAACGAGCTGCTTCTTCGTGGAAGTGTCCAAGTAGTGAACCACGCGCTCATTCTCCTCGTGCAGGCGCTTCTCGACGTGCAACAGGAACTGCGGGACGCTGGACGCTTCCGACACAGCCACGCCTTCCTCAGTGTAGAATCGCTCGGAAGCCGTGAGGAATGGCGTCTCAAAGTCCGAGTGGTAGAGCTGCAGCGACAAGAGCATGCGAAGCAAGTTGTATAGGTAGCTTCGGCTGATCGCTTCGCCCTTTCGCTCGCGCTCGATCAATTTCAAGAGTCCGCCGATCAGCTTCGACTCCAAGTGCTTGCGCTGCACAATGTTGTCGCGCAGGAGGTTGAGACCCATGTCCCAGATCGAAGCGATGTGCGGGGTCTGCATCACATACGTGCGATCCAAGTACAGGAAAATCGTTCGAATCACGAGCATGTCCTCGCAGTGGTCTTCCCACAATTGATGCACCGCTTCGAGAAACATGTTGATGTCACCGGTCGCATTCTGCAGCTGCTCCACACGGGCGCGGATAAACCTCGAGCACGTATCTTCGAGCTTCTTGTACAAACTGATCCCACACAACAACAATACACACAATAGCAAATGAGCACATCTTTCCTGAACGCCAACCAGCCTCACGAAACACGCTTTCGTTAGATACCTGGCCGCCATCTTCCACGTGCACATGTCTTCCACCGATCGGTAGAGCTCTTCGCGGCTGAGCGACGTCGTCTGCTTCTGGTGCACCGCGTTGATCGCGGCTTCGAGCTTCTTCCACGTCTCTTCTTCAAACGCTGGTGGGAGCTTCGGCGTCACTTTGAACGGCTTGATCGTGAGCTTCTTCTTCGCCGCGAGACCACCACCGCCGCCACTCGTCAGCTTCATGCTCGATCCGTTCAGCACACCGTCGTGGCCGGGCTTGCGGCTACGGAAGCCGATGCTCGCGCCGCTGTTGTTGCTGCTGCTCGTGCGCGCATTCGGATCTTCAACTTTTGGAAAGAACGACGACGCCATCCCGGCTGGTCCCCCCACTGCTGCTGATGCGTGCGGACGCGCACGTTCACACACAAGCGCGCAACAACGTTAGCTATTCACTCACACACTTATCCATACAGAGAGAGAGGGCCACACACACACACGCGTGACGGCTTCTTCCATTCTCATTACCTTTCTGCTGTGGTGCTGGTGCTTCGAATGCGGAAATGGGGGCAAAAACCCAAAGCCAACAAACGCAAACAAAAAGCGGCGGCGGTTCTTTTGTTTGCTTTCGAGCAACACACGCGCGACATTTTTGAATGGGGAGGTGATGCTCCATTCGAGCAACATACGCACGACCTTGGATACGTGCTTTGTTCGCTTTGACAAAAACAACAAATCGAACTATCTTGGAATTTGTATTCATGGCCCACTATTTTTGTTTGTCAAAAGAACATTAACATCAGAAAAACAGGACAAAAATACAGCGGAAAATTAAGCGTGGGCCACATAAAACTACTAGAAACAATTTTAGGCGTACCCGTTTTTGTCGACAAACGTCGGATTTGGGAATCAAGGTGGCATTACCTGGTTTTGTCGAGAAGATTTTCGACACATTGTCTATATTGTTTGTCGGTTTAACATTAGGATAAACGCACCTCACTTTTGAGTCCCTAATTTTCTATTTTGTCGCTTTGCTTGCCCTTTGACTTTCTAAAATGTATCATAGCAAAAAGCGAGGTTGCATTTTTCCTCAACTGACCAACAATAGGCAGCCACAACTGTGAAATTTGACAAATTCTCGATAAAATCTGTGCTAAAATGAAGGCAAAGGTGTCCAAAAGCCTCCCATTCACAAACCCTGGATGTCGATCTCACGACTCGGGCGTTCTGCTGCAAAGAGGAAGACCAGCGAGATCACATCGCGGTCAAGACTCTGGAGGTTGACGCCTCTCGCTGCAAGGCGAGGTTTCTTGCGAGTCGGTTCTGAAACTTCGCTGTCGGAGTTCCCGTCCGTCAACGTTTTGCTCAAATGTTGCACCACGCTGAGGAACGCAAGTCGACTCTGTACTGGCAGTGGGGCTTTCACCACAGGGAGGCTCTGTCCGTGGAACTTCATCAACTCGGGTGTGAAAGCCGCGTACAGAGTTGACGGGATGCGCAGCTGAAGACTCTCGAGCACTTGGTTCACTTGGAGCATTTCTAGGATGGTACCAAGTGTAGTCGCCTCAAAAGCTCTCAGGGATTCGGGGATCAGCTTCAAATGCTGGACTGTTTGTGCAGCTGCACTTGTCGAGTCGCAAAGCAAACGGATCAGCTTGGTCGTGTTCTCGCTCGGAGCAAACTCGAAGATGCACAAGTCGGAGACCTCACATCTCTCCTCTTCGTATGCAGTGATGAGCTCCAGCTCGGCAATGCTGAGGATATCTGGAATCGCCAGCGTTGTCAAATTCGGACAGGCGTCCAGGATCTTGCGGAAGCATGAGGAGTTCATGCCGACTTCGGAGCGCATGTCGAGTGACGTCAGCTGGGGACCGAGATATTTGATCAGCGGCAGCAGCACATTCCCATCGGTTGGACGCTCGAAACCCAAGCTGAGCGCAGTGATCGAGCCTTTGTAGCCGAGCGGCAGAGAACTCGCAGTCACAAACTGAGAGATCGACTCCCGTTGAACCCTGCAATGCCCGTAGCATGGCACAATGATGTCGACATAATCACAACTTTCGTCGTTGTTCATCACACGAAACTGGGCTCCTTTGTGGCTCAGTGGCAGAGTAATTGGCGCGCTCTCTTGCTCGCCCAGCACGCAAAGCTGAAGAGCAGCGTCAGGCTTTAAGCACACGAAGGCGGGATCTTGCACCACTTGGTCATCTTCCAATTGCTCTTCCGATTCGAATGCATCGTCGGGGTCGTCTTCGCCGCCGTCGGTGTTTTCTTCTTCTGAATCACGAAAATCCAGTTCTCCATACTCTTCGTCAATGCCGTTGAGCATCCGGACGCCGAAGATCTGATACTCATCCACTTCTTCTCTCTCGTCCACCTCTTCACCATCGCCAAGGTCTCCAACACCATCAACACCTTCACCGTTCGGATCTTCTCCTTCTTTCCAAGAACGCCAAAGTGTCGCTGCTGGATTCGTTGATCTCAAGACGTCCATGACCGCTTCAATGTCTCGCTCTCTGACATAGTTGTCTTCTATGACCAGCTTGGAAACACTCGAAGTCGAGTCCTTGCTGAAAAGCGCATGCGCGAGCCACTGCCAGCACTCGAGTTTCTTGTTGACCATCGCTCCGAATACCAGACTGTCCACGTGCAGCTCGTCAATACGTTGCGACGTCGTGATCGCTGAGCAAAGCGCTTGGATCTTCTGGAAATACGTCCGACTGGAGCTCTTCGAAAGGTGCTGGTGAAAATTGTTGATGTACACTCGATTCCTGATCGCTGGTTCTTCCGAAACCCCCAACACGCGATTTTTCTTGGTTTTGGTAGCATCACTGCCACTTGGAGACGAGCTCTTAGAGGTCACCACTTGAAGTAGATGCGCCATCTCGGTAGCGGATAATTGCCCAATCGCAGCGTTCGCACCAATGTCGACCCACGGATACAGCTGCACTCCCCCACTCTGGTGGTCATCAAGATCCACGATTTGCGCGAGCATCGCCGAGGCGCCAGGTGGAAGAGCAAGGCGACCAACATGCAGACTCACTTTCTCCAACACAAACTGGGCGAAGAGCGCTTGAGACGGATTGGTTGTTGATCTTGTTGCTCCTTGATACCGACGCGGTTTCCCTTGGATCTCGCGCATCAGCTCCAGCACGTTCACCAAGTACCCGCTCACAAACTGTGGCTCGAGAGTGCGGCGAGGAATGCATTGCACATGCACCATACATTTTCCCATAGTAGCAGAGCGTGATCCACCACTACGCTTCATGCCCTTGTCTCTGCTGTGGATCGCCTGCATTGCCTCTACAAACGCTTTGCTCGCTCCATGCTCAGCGGAAGACGACGCAACGAAGAACGTCCGGTAGAAATTCGTATCAAAGCCCAGCGCGTCGTCCTTCGAGTCTCCCAGACGCACCTCAAAGCGCGGTGGCAGCACCCCCGGAGTCATGAGCGGCAGGTTTGCGCACGCGCACTCGTGCTCCAGCAGCTCCTGCCACTCGGCATTGTCCACAGTGGCAACAGCTCCAAGCAGCGCAATCGCTTCGCGACACTGCACGATTTGCTGGTCCAGGAGCGAGCCAGGCGACTGCGGACGAAGGCGCACGTAGATCAGCAGCCCATGGTGGTCGCTCGGCTTGAGCGAGACGCTCGCGTGGCGCTTCAGGAAGGCGCACCATGGCGCTAGCACAGCCGCCGCCCAGCTGCTATTTGAGCGCTCATCAATGCACTCAGTGGCCATTGAAATGAGCATTTCTGTTGGTGAAAATGGTCAAAATCAGTCACCTTGATATTATTAACCAATAATTTTCGTTATGTCGAAACTGTTCATTAGTTATTGGCTAAAAATGAGAACTTGTGGAATCGTGAAATTTGTCATCACGATTCCCAACCAGTTTCAGAATCGTGGGAGGTAGTCTTCGGGCTCGGTGACATTCACGATGACGCGTCGGATCTTGCGCTCCGCGGCGAATTGAAAGACTAGCGAGAGCACGCCTCGATCCAGTCTTCCAACGTCCACAGCGCTGCTTTGATCAGCGCAGGCTCGCTTGCGCTTCTTTGGAGATCCACCATCTGGAAAACTGAGGAATCTCACGACGCTGAGAAATGCGAGGCGACCTGGGATTGGGAATGGTGTTGCTGCTCCAGCAAGGTGCTGACGGCGCGATCGCTCCAGACCCCACTCAAAGTACCTCGCTTCGTCTCCAGAGATCTCGATTTCAAAGACCTCGAGCACGGGGTTCTTCAGGAGTATCAAACAAACATTGTTGAGGATCTCGCCGCCAAAGTAGGTCCCTGGACGCGGGGACAGCGGCAGCTTACGGGTCGTCTTTGCCGCTTGTAAAGCTGGGTCTTGAACCACGCGGACGAAAGCGAGCGTGGACTCGAATGGACAAATGTTCGTGATGCACAGATCGGTGACTCTGCATTTCTTCTCCGCGTATGCAGCGATCAGGCCGTATTCAGGTGGTTCGGAACGCTGATCCGAGATGCGAAGAGTTGTTAGATGCGGGCACGCGTCAAACATGCGCAGCAGGTCTCCGTGACGTAGGTTCACATCTTCTTGCAGCTCGAGCGTCGTCAATTTCGGTCCAAGGTACTGGAGAAGCGGGAGGAACGCGGAAGCTGGTGCACCGGAACAAATGATAATGATAATGATAATGAGGTGTATTGAGGAACGCTTAAACGACCAGCAATATCCATCCCAAGCACTACCCTCCGGAGGCGATGTCGCGTCACACGGATGATGACCGAGCCCGACCCTCCTGGGCCGGGGTTGCCTCGCGATCCTCCGTCGAAGAACAGCAAGTAGAAATCTGCCGTCGTCCGGCCGACTGGCGGAGCACTGAGGGGATGAAACTAGTGAAGAAGGTTATTGGCTACGATGCAAATCCTTTATATCTCTGGGCTCTGAGCAACGAGATGCCGTGTGGTAGACTCACCACCATCGAACCATATGATGGTCTGATAGACGACATCAAGGCAGACAAAATATTTGGCTTCCTGGAATGTGATATTGAGACTCCCGATCACCTAAAACCGTACTTCAGCGAGATGACTCCGATTTTCAAGAACATTGAGATTGACCCTTGCGACCGCAACCTCATTGGCGATCATATGTATGAGCACAACTTATCCCTCAAGCAACAGCGCTGCCAGAAGACTCAGAAGTCTCGTAAACTCATTGGATCGTACTTCGGGAAACAAGTACAGGTAACGACGTATTGATATTACGGACTCAAAGATATGACAAAAAAAACATGCATTTTACCACCATACAATATTAATAGCCAATCAAACTCATTTGCTTTTCGTGGCGGAGAACCAGCGTCACAGAGTTGCTGGCA
>JAASGK010000909.1:0-14472 GCA_023334195.1 Globisporangium emineosum
GGGTGCTGGTCGTTGATATTCGTCTCACTCAATTTACGCATTGAGCCTCCCGTCTTGGCGCGAACGATGCCCCAGTCTTCGCCCAAAGAAGCCTCAAACTCTGGTGGTGGGTCCCATGTACACCGCGGAGATGATTCATCGCCTCCATTGTCAGGATTCCCACTCTTGCAGACGCGTGTCAGTTTTCGCGGTCGAGTTCTTGAGCTTCGCCTTCCGCTGAAACCAGCTCACGACATCTATATCCACGCGTCCACGCCAAACAACGCGTGAGCTCAAGCAAACTTATACCAAGTATAACGCACAGCGTTATTAAGGCGAATGTGGGCGCCGTGGGTGCACTGGTCGCGCTCGTCTTCGTCCATGCCACCCTGGCGCGGGTGGGCACCTGGACGCCCGACATAGTGTGTGTTTGTGTGAATATTACACTTCTTAGTCATTTTAAACAGGTTTAAACAGACCTCTTAAAAACGGGTATTTGTACTTACTATAAATAGATAATGCTTCCCAGCCAGTTCAACCTCTGTGTTTCGATATAAACCTCCTTATATTCACATTAAAAAATATATTAAGTGAATGATATATTGTTCTAAACTATCATATAAAAAATATGTTGAATCTCTAGAGTGCTCATTACTAAAGGTTTGTATATTTATATTGGAATTTGTATTAAATTATATACAGCTTCATTTATCGTAACAGGGTGGTATCCCAATCGATTTTGACCAAATAAAGGTATGCAAATACGGGGTGTCCAATTGCAACAGTAAATGGCTCGCAAAATCTGTCCACTTGCTTTTGAAGCTCTTGCACAAATTAATATCTTCACGATGACTGTGAAGCTGCTTCTGGGGCGATCGCGCACCGCCGCGCGTGCGCTGTGGAAGACAACCCGCCGCCCTACTACGCAGACCCATGGCATTACTGCAACCTCAACCTTCAACTCGCACTCTCAGCACGTGTTATGGGCGCAACACAGCAACTTTAGTTCGTCCGCATCTTCAGATGTGCCATCCAAGTTCTCGCACGTGTCGCCCGACGGCAAGGTGCCGCAGATGGTGAACGTCGGCGACAAGCGCGTGACCCAGCGCTCGGCGACCGCCCGGTCGACGATCCGTCTGCCGCCCGCCGTGCTCGAGGAGCTGCGGCGGCTCGCTGGCTCGTCCTCTAGTGACAACGGCAGTGAGCTGCTCGTGGGTCCAAAAGGTCCGATCGGCACGACCGCGATCATCGCCGGCGTGCTCGGCGCCAAGCAGACGAGCACGCTGATCCCATTCTGCCACCCGCTGCCCATCGAAGACTGCCAGATCCAGATCCACGTCGTGGGCACAGACGCCATTGAGATCGAGTGCCGCGTGCGCGTGACCCACAAGACCGGCGTGGAGATGGAGGCGCTCACGGGGGCATCGGTCGCTGCGCTCTGCGTCTACGACATGTGCAAGGCGCTCTCGCACGACATCGTGATCGAGAACACGCGTCTTGTGGAGAAAACCGGCGGCAAGAGCGACTTTCGAGCAGACTAGCCAGCAAACTGGTAATGTACACATTTCCGAATATATTACACATAGATACTATGAAGGGCTTTGAATTTTGTGCATGGGTGGACAGATAGACCAAATGGTGGTCACTCTTCAAAATCGTCGTACTCGGCATCGTAGTCCGTCTCGTACTCGTTCTCCGCGTTATCCTGTGTGGGTTTCGTTGCTGTTGCTGTTGCTGGTGGCGCAGCTTCAGTTTGCTTTGGTGGCGAAATCGTACCAGCGCTGGGCTTCTCATCGTCTTCAAACTCTTCCTCGACTCCATAGTCATCGTCATCGTACTCTGCAGTGTCTTTAGGCTTTGCTGAGCTGTTTGCTGACGTTGTAACTGTTGCTGTTGAAGGTGGTTCCTCGTCTTCCTCAATCTCCCTCGGTGTCGAGCCAGTCGACAGAATCGATCGACTGCTGTCGCTCTTTGCAGCTGCTGCTACTGAGCTTAGAGGCTTTTCAGACACGTCCTGCTCATCTTCAAAGTCATTGTATTCGGCTTCTTCAGCGTACTCCTCGTCATTGGCAGTCGCACTCTCTGTGGCGACGCTCGTTGATCTCACTGCCTCTGTCGGTTCGACTCGCTTCTCCACCGGTGGTGATGAAGATCCAGCAGGTGGAGCCTCGTCCTCACCTTCAAACTCGTCGTACATATCAGAGCCTGGCGATGCGCTTCCCATGGCTGGTGAAGCCTCATCGCCACTCGTAGGCTGAACCTGGATCACTACTGGCTCTGCTGCATCCGCTTCAAAGTCATCGTACAGGTCTGTTGATTCTGGAGCTGGCTGTGTAAGAGGAGACTCCTCCACTGCGATTTCGGCAACGACCGCTTCAGCTTCAGCCTCAAAATCATCGTACGCGTCAGTCTTCGGAGACGCGGCTTCAGCAGCTTCTGGCTGTTGTTCTTCTAACACTTGGGGGGTGGGGATGTTTACTGGTGGCACTTCTGTCTGTTCAGGTTCACTGTTAACATCGCCGGATGTTCCAACTTCAACTGGTTGTACTGCCTCCGAGCTCGTAGCTCCAAGTTGTCCTTCACTTGGTGCAGAGTCCACTTGCTCTGCTCCCTCCCTGACTTCTACTTCATCGGTAGCACCTTCAACTGAAGCGATTGCAATGAGCGCTTCCGGCTCAGCTTCAAAATCCCCGTACTCGTCAATCTTTGGCGTTTCAGCTTCTGGTTGCGGTTTTACTGCCACTTGTGATGTGGGCTCGTTCACTGGTTCTACCTTTATTTGCTCAGATTCACTCTCAGCATCACCTGAAGCTCCGATGTCAACCCGCTGTGCTGCCTCCGAGTCAGAAGTTTCGCCTGGTCCCCCGCTGAGTGCAGAATCCAGTTGCTCTGCACTTTCTTCAGCAGCTGCTTTGTCAGCGGCAGCTTCAACTGGGACTACTTCGATTTCTGGTTCGAGCGAGACGCTCACTTCGGGTGCAAGGCTATCGGCTTCAAATTGCGCTCCCTGCACCTCAGCATCTCCAGAGTTGTTGCTTTCGCCTGGCTCTGGTTGCTCACTGGCAGGCTCTTCCGGGTCGACTAGTGGTGGCTCTTCGCTCACTGGCTGCTCGCTTTCGGTGACTGTGTTCTCACTGTCTACTGTCTCGGGTTTAGAAAGCTCGGCACTTTCAACCGCTGGGTCAACTTGATCTTGCTCTTGTGCTGCTTCCACATCTTCAGAGCTTCTGGGTTCTGCTGGTAAATCTCTATTCTCTGCCTCCAAGATTTCATCCGAAGTCATCACAGCAGGTTCTGTCGATTCCGCTGCTATCTCTGATGGGAGCCTGTCTGGTTCAGCTGGCTGCTCACACTCTTCAACTGCCGCTTGCTCAGTCTCTTCCTCATGGCCAGCACCACTGCCTGCGGTCTCCTCGGCGACCTGTGGTGGCTCGCTTTCTTCAATCAAAGCTGCTTCTTGTGAGGGCTCAGCATTACCAACTGCATCGTCGACAGTAGCTTGTGCTAACTTTGTGATGAGTTCAGTTTCGACAACGTCTGCCTCCAGATTTGGTGTTGGCTCATCTGCAGGAGGAGGAACCTCGGAATCGCCTTGGTTGTCGGAATCACCGTACGAGGCAAACACTGGTGCGGATTGGCGCGTCTCACTTTCTGTGGACAGTTCTCCTGGAGCTGGCGTTTCTTCTAGCGGAACTTCTGTCTCGTGTACATCAGAACTGCCCGTATCAGTCATGCTGCTGTTGCCGTCATCTTGCTCGGTGGACAGAGTCGCCGTTTCTGGTACAGCGTCGATGTCTACACTTTCGATTTCCTTATCGACTTCCTCGCCCTCGTCACGAGGGATTTGAGTTGGCTGAGCATCATCTTGAACATCTCCGTTATCAAACATCACAGCGTCTGCTGCGCGAATCGCGTGTTGCTCAGGCTCGGTTGAATCTTCCTTCTCATGGTCAACTCCTGGTTCTCTCGGGATCATTTCCTTGTCGTCGTATTCTTCTTGGGGTACAGCAATTGCATCGTCATCAGAAAGGATGATCGGTTGCGTACTCTCGATTTCGGCCTCGTGATTTTCGCTCAAATCAAGAGCGCTCGAGTTATCTACAGCTGGTGCATCTCCTCCTTGCTGGTCATCTGCACTGGTAGCTCCTTGAAGCGAAATTTCAGTTTCAACTGCGCTCAGGCTTGCAACATCTTCGGCTATTGAATCAGCGCTACCAGGAATTTCCACTGGAGAAGAAGTATCCCCTTCTTTGCTTCTACGAGAATCCACTTCTAAAGCTTGAGCTTCCAGCATTTCCCAAGACTGGTCTACCGCAATTTCAGTTGCACTGCTGACCGCGCTCTCTGTAGCTTTCGGGGCAGCTTCTCCTCCAGTCTCGATTTGTTCGTGAGAAGCTTCTCCTCCTTCAAACTCTCCATCGTCATAGCTTTCGTCAGCAGCAGCATCAGGTCCCTTTTCAGCGTGCAATACTTCAACAAACTCAGTTGGAGCTGGAGTTACATCAGCGCCATTGGTTTCCAGATTCTCTGTTGCTGATGACTCCATGTCGAGCTTGAAACCTTCCCCAGTGTCCACATGCGTGTCTCCGGCTTCTCTAGTTTCCTCAACGTCATTGCTCACCAATAAGTTCACACTGGTACCAATCGGAAGATCTCCTGATTCTGGTGGCGGCGTATCTTCTGTGGTGGATTTGAAGTCAGCTTCACTAGTTTCTTCTGAGTCGCCAGCTAGATCCGTGGCGGCAACATCAGCAGTATCTTCTTCTGTTCGTGCTTCTTCATTTGGAGTGTCGTCTTCGGGAGCCGCAGCAGTCGTATCTTCTGCCACATCTGCACCTTCACTTGGAGCATTCGCTTCTGGTTGATCAGCATCGCCAGTATAGTCGTCTTCGTAGGTAGGCTCATCGATTGAGCTCTCTTCAGTAGAGTCTTGAACGTCTGAGCTGGCTGGAGCTACTTCGAGTTGCTGTCCTCCAGCAGCAAGTGTTTCTGGCTCAAGTGAGCTTTGCTCACCATTGGATGCAACCTGCTCACCTGCGATAAATTGATCTCCTTCGCTTTGAACGCTCGACGGGACAGATTCAAGCGGTGAGTCACTCTCGATAGCCTCTGGGCGAGAATCTTCTTCTAGAGTAGCAAATGGGACGTCCAGGTCCTCTGAAGTACTAGCGTTGCCTTTTTGAACTGCACTAGCACCCGCGGTATCTTCAGCAGGCAGTTGGTCGATCTTCTTCGTCTCTTCAGGAGAATCTTGGACGGTAGTATCAGCATCTTCGTTTTCATATGAAGCTGGCGATTCATATTCTGTAGGAAGCTTAGGATTCTTACCTAGTGGATCGCGTTCCGCATCCGCAAACTCGCTTTCATCTCCACAGCTTTCAGGGTATTTGTCGGCACCTCCTTGCTCAACTTCCAAAGTAGCGCTTGGTGCTTCCGTACCATCAGAGCCAGTATCTAGTGTTAAATCGCTCTTCCCACTCCCAATAGTAGAGTCGTCACTAACAGCTTCAAGAGTTTGTTGATCTCCAGTGTTGCTCTCCGTATCAACACTCACAGGTTCGACCTCGACAGGAGAATCTAAATTCTCAGTGGCAACTACAGCATCCTCTGCGTCATCACGCTGCAAATCGCTACTTTCAACGACAGCATCTGCAGTTGGGGTGGTGTCAGTCACTTCAGGCTCATCAAGCTGCGGATCGCTCTCTCCAGGAGAAGCTTCGTCGGTCTGTGCAATCTCGTCACCTTCTTGTCCGTGAGTTTCCTCATTGTTCAGCGCTGGTGATTCAATCTGCGCTTCACTTTGATCAACATTGTCTTCCACTGGAACTTCTTCAGATGAAATGGGGATCGTCGAATCGCCAGAATCATCAGACACTTCGTTGGTAGGAGTGCTTTCAGCCTCGACGTCACTACTTTGAGGTGCGTCTGGTACACTGGTTAGTTCACCACTCGATTCGTCGCTTGTATCAATTGCTGCCGCCGCTGTGTCGTCATCTTGCTGTTCAGCCTGTTTATCATCTCTTGAATCCGCAACAAGAGCCTCAGACACGGTAGCGTCGTCATTAGCCAATATATCATCAGCGTCAGGTTCTTCCTGCGTAGGCGAGTTAGGGCACTCGCTTTGAGAAACAGGAGCGTCACCCTGTGGACTGCTCTCAGTCTCTTCAAAATCCGCTTCGCCATAATCTCCGTCATACTCGTCGACATCGACCGGTTCTTCCTTCTCGTGATCATCAGCGTTTGTGACTGTAGGTTTTGGTACGAGCTCAAGATCCCCTATCGTATCTTTTTCAACGGGATCATCAATTGGTGCTACGTCTTCAGCATCAACACTTGCAGGCACAGCAACTGGAGCCGGTTCTTCTTTGCCACGAGGCTCAAAAACATCCACGCCACTTTCACTGGAGCCAGGTTGCTCGATCTGCTCGTCAGAAGACGCAGGAATGCCTTCTGAGGGTGTATCAGGGTCGTCAGTGTTCTTGGGGTCTGCTGGCACATTTTCGACATCTACGAGTCCTCTCGCCTCTTCCTGCTCTGGCTCCTCTGGTTTGCCTTGCTCTTCACTCTGCACCACAGCCACCTCACTGTTTCCTGTTGGCTCATGAACTTGCTCAACTGTCTCGATTGGCTCAGACTCCTCAACCACTGATGGTGGTGACTGTTCATCAGTCTCAGCCTCTTCGAAATCTACTTCGCCGTAATCTTCGCCGTACCCGACAGCAAATTCTGCATTTTCTCCTGCTTCAACGTTAACCTTTGCCACTGCAGGTTCTGCTATGAGCTCAGCATTTGTTTCAACACCTTCGTCGTTTGGAGCTACATCCTCAGCACCTGTACTAGCAGAGATGGCAGCTGGGGTCGGTTCTTCTTGGTTAGCTTCGGAAGCATCAACTGCACTCTTACTCGAAACTGGTTCAGAGGAAGCAACAATAGCATCAGAACGCGTATCAGGTTCGCCTGTTTCTGCTGATTCTGCCTGCGTGGTTCCCACATCTGTGACTTGGTTTGTCTCCTCTGGTCCCTCTGTTAAATCACCTCGATCTCCATCCCGCTCCGAAACTCCTTCGCTATTTTCTGCTGCCTCCTGAGGTTGCTCAAGTGTCTCAATTGGCTCACTCACGTCAGTAGCTGATGGAGGAGTTTGTTCATCGCCTTCAGCACTCTCGCTATCGTTCTGATCTGCTGAGCTCTTCACTTCCACTGCAGCAATAGCCACTGCTGGCTGCTTTTCCTCTTCCTCTTCTGGCTCAAAGTCAAACCCATCTTCTGCGTACGAGTCTGCTCCCCGACTCACCGGGCGATCTTCTGCATTTTCACCCTCAACAAATTCATCAGCTGGTGGTGCAGCCTCGTTGTCGTGAGCAATTGTAGCTTCAATTGAACTATTGTCTTCTGCAAAGCTTGAAGTAGCTTCATCAACTGCGCTTGCTTCGAATGATGGCGGAGAGCTCTGGTCTTCGAGGGGTTGCGCGGCTTCCTGATCGCTCACAGCGTTTTCTGGCTCCTTGTTTTCCTCGGTACCCTCATCGTCCAAGGGGGTTGCTGAGCTATTGGTCTCTGTGCTGTCCTTTTCCATCATATCCTCGACATTTGAAGATGGGATATCGGTATCTGCAACAGACGAAATGTCGATACTGTCTTGTGCATCAGCATCAATCGGCGGTTGCACGTCCATCAGAACACTGGTATCTGCGGCTGGTGGCGTTTCCTCAGGAGCACTGCTAGTTTCGGCCAGGCTTGCCTCGATTGACTGAGGGGTATCCTCAGTTTGTGGCTCTTCTTGCACAACCTCACCAGAGAGTGAGGCTGCATCGGAACCGCTGAGGTCACTGCCAGATAAATCTTGTTTCGGAGGCTCAGTATCCTGAGTGGAGCGCACACTACTTGTTCCAGATTGGGCTTCGTCAAACTCCGCATTAGCCTCGTCAGTATACAGATCATCGCCGCTTTTGCTGGAACTCAGATTGCTCTCTGCAGCTTCGGGTGGTACGTCGTCTGCAGTGGTGGAAGCTGTGTTGTCGTTGCTGATTGTTGCACTCACGTCAGCACTTGGGGGCACCTCTGATGCAGCCTCGGCTATTTGATCCGCCAAAGATAGTAACTCGTCGAGAGGAACATTTCTACCGCCCAAGTGATCGTCTGAATCAGCAGTTTGCTCGTCAAGCATATCAGATGGCTCGGCAGCTTCATCACCAGCACCATCGTCATCAAACTCATTGTACTCATCTGCATAAATATCATCCACAGGGGCTGCGTCGAGCTGTGGCGGCGCAGCATCACTTTGAAGCGCAGGCGCGTCAACAACTTCATCCTTGGTTTCCACTGCGATTGGTGTATCAAGATTATCTGCCTGGGCAACAGTTGGCTGGGTCTCTGCATTTGGGTTGTCCACAACGTCCGCATCTGTAGGCGATTCTGGCTCAGACGAGATGAGATCAGTAACTTCTGATTGAGCGACTGAGAGCTCAATCGAAAGAGGTACTTCAGTCGATTCTTCTACTGCAGCGGCTTTGTCTTCATGGTGCTTCCCATCCACACTACTGTTGATGTTTGTGTCATTTGCAGTGACGGCTTCTTCCATGTGTACAGGCTCGCCTTCAGGTGATACTGCGACCATTTCTTCACTTTCAGCAGGTTGGTCGTTCTCAAGAGATGCATTCTCCTCATCCACTGGCAAACTTGCAGCTGGTTCTTGAGGCTCGCGAGATGTAGAAACAACTTCTGAGTCGTTGTCTCTGGCTGCATCGTCATTATTAGGAGGTTGAGAGCTGATTTCACTGGAGACTGAAAACGGTGCCTGCTTGGTTGGTTCGATTGCTGGTGCTGCTGAGTCGACTTGACTTGCCTCTTCAGCCACCACACTCTTAGCGTCCACCTCCACATCGGCAGTCTTGTCAGAGTTTTCATGGGCTTCCTTGACGCCTTTAGATCCCCGTTGCGTAGCAGGCATGGTAGACTTCACAGACTTGGTTGAAGGCGCTACTACTACTGCCCTTGTTTTAGATGCTGATTTGGGTGTCGCCGTCAGTCTCGCTGAATCTGGTTTGCTTGTTCGCGTTGTCGTAGCAGTGCTTTTTGCTGATGCTGTGGGTAGATTTCCAATTTGTCTCTTTGGAGTCGACAAAGTCGATAACTTGCTTTCGGTTTGCCTCTTGACGTCTTGGGACTGTACTTTAGGCTGACTGGATGCAGAGGGAAGTGATGATGGCTGCCCACTTGGACTTGATGATGATGCACTCTCACTTGTAGCATCTTTTACAGTTTTTCGCGTGGTACTTCCCGACGTTACTCGAGTCTTTTTCGCTGCAGGTGCAGATAGTCTTTCAGGATTTGACGTTTCAGCGGGTGGCCTTAAAGACAATATCTTGGCTCCATTCACCGCTTTAGATGACGTTGTTGACCTAGATGACCGAGACGCTGGTTCGGACGTGACGTTGCTTACCGCTAAGGTTGACTTGGCTTTATCGATCATCTTGTGGAGCTTCTCTGCAAAGCTAAGCCGCTCTCGTTCCTGGATCTCTGCTTGCTCTCGAGCAGAGAGTGCGTTGCTGGAAGTCCCACTTCTCAGGTCAACACCGTTCACATCACCTTCGAAACCGAAATCCTCGTTGAAGAGCTTTGCAGCGTAGGCTGTTAGCGACTCGGCGTTCAAGTCAGTCTTCGGAGGATGCTTTTTCACCGCACTACTTCGTTGAACGCCATGCGAGGAGCCTCTCACCGTAGTTGATCTCACGCCAGTCTTTGACGCTGTACTACTGCCTTTTGTGCGCTTGTGCGACGGCGACATCGGCGAAGCGAATGGTGATTGCATCTCTTTCGAGATGCGCAGCTGGGTCTCACTCTCAATCTTGACTTGAAAAGACTCGCGAGCCGTTGAAGACGCCGATTTCTTTTTCTTCTTCTTTGTCGGTTGTGCGCGACCTGTAGTGGTTGGAGACAGCTCGCAGCGATACGATTGGTGGTGGTAATGATAGTCGGTGGCGTCTTCCATTGGCTCGTCCATCATATTCTCGTAGTTCTGTTGAGAGTCTAATGCATAAGACCCAACGCCGGCAATGTTGGAGCGGCTCGAGAAAGGCTGACCATAAGATGATACTGGCGATGGCCCTGTGAGTATTTCGTCACGCATGAGCTTCTTGGGAGACACCACTGGAGTCGCCCACGTGGACTCTGCTGCAGACACGATGTGCGTTTTCAGCTGCTTCCGCTTAATACCCTGTGTTGTTCTCGGACCGGTAGTTTCTCTTGCAGCGCCACCTTGCACACCATACGTCTCAAAGAGTAGCGATTGCCGCTCTTCCTTGACAAACTGCTTTCGTTCATATGGATGAGATGATGATGAGAGGAACATTTGCTCGGATCCATTTGCTCCATCTAGAATCACCAGACTGTTTCGCTGTTGCTGAGCTGTCATGGATGACGATGGGTATGCCGCAAACGAGGTCATGTTCGATGGCAAGTACGGTGCTTTCCCAATTGGTGACGCGAATTTCGAAAAGGAGAGCGGGTCTTTGTACGAAATCGCTGGATTCCCACGTGTAGGTGATGGATGATTTGCCATTGGAGCAGTCTTCCGCTTCCCAACCCCAGGTGTCTGACTTCGTCCACTCGCACTTGCTCGACTGCTGCTCTTGATTTCCCCTCCAACATACCGCGCGCCGCCATTCGCTTGATGGTATCGCTCTTGATGTAGATCTTCTAGCGACCCGGACTCTTGAAGAATCTCGGACGCCATCTCCTTCACTTTCTTCGTCGTCGGAGATTTTTGGATACTGGAAAGCGCAATTTCTTTTGAGGCGCTTGCTGAGTACTTCTGAATACCAGGCTCTGAAGGGTATTTCGCCATCACGGTTGACAGCTCTGGAAGCCCGTTCAGGCGGAGAATCAACCCTGCGGCATACCGATTGTTCGCTGCTAGACTGCATTTATACAACACCATTGTCACGCCATTAAAACGACGATTTCAACACGATTACAGTCCGATGACAACCACTTTCGTACCACATCAGCAGCGTTCCAACTGCACAGCACGCCTTCTTGTCGTCAAACGACAGCCCTTGCCGCAACAGGAAAATGAGCAACGAGATCGGCGACACGTCGCTCAGTCCAGCATCGACCTGGTCCCCGCAAAGCGCATCAAGTGTTGTTCGGTCTCCAAGCTCACACAGCTCTAGCAACACTATCACAAAGAAACAAATCGTATTCATGAGCAAAACTACCGGGGTTGTTTTTGACTGGACAATAGACCTTACCTTCGCATGCGTAGTAATGGACTTGACGCGTGTGGATGCTGTACGTCTTGTGGTACACAATTGTCGCCAGTACCAACTGCGCCACCTGATGCTCCAGTAGTAAGTTTAGACCTGCATGCACTCGAGTGAAAACAGCCAAGGCGCCGCACGCTGACGCCTGCAGGATTGCGTCTTCTGCAAATTTCCGCATCGCGCTCGTGACAAAATTGATGATCCCGTTGCGTAAGAAGTAATGCGTACTCTTCGCGCACAGGAAGCAGAGGCGACGCAAGAGCACGAAGCAGTAGCACTGAATCACTGCGTGTGAGTCATGGAACTTGAGGACGTCGATCACTAGCCTTTCCCCGTTCCTTCCGTGCACGAGATCAGCTGTGACCTGTGGGAATGCTCGCATCTGCTTGACGAGCATTGACAGCACAACTTTAATCGAAGCTGCGTCCGCCAGCCGTTTCCCGAGCAGCTCGATGGATTCGACGATGCTCGCGTACTCGTCGGTCTCGAAATGGTTCGTGGCTGCTTCAGGCTGGCGGTGCTGTTGCTGCGGTGGAGGTCCATTATCCGCTTGTTTTGGCTTGGGGTGAAAGCGAGGACGCTCCATTTCGTATTGCTGGGGCTGTTGGTGGTGGTGCTGCATGGTGATCGTGGACTGATGTGATTCGGATAGCACTTCTTCGTCTTCTCTCTGTGATGGCGAGCCTACAGATGATTCTTCAGCCTCTTCGTCGTTGGTTGATCTCGCTTCCATTACTTCTACAGGTTTTGGCTCATCTGGAACTGGAATCTCTGCTTCTGTTGCCACTTCGGCCTCTTCATCTTCAACATGGTCAGCAACTGTGCCATGATCTGTCTCCTCGCCATTCACTTCTTCTTCTTCTTCAACCTGCGCGGTCGCCACTTCAGGTTCTGTCGCGGGCTCGAACACCGCCTCCGCCGGTTCTTTAATGAATTCAATCGGCACATCCGCCTCGACTTCGGTGTCATCATACTCAATCGTGTAGCATCCGTTCTCTTGCACCTCCGTCACCTTGCCTGGATACCACTCGTCGCCTCCAGCATATCGCCCAAACACGCGGGTGCCCAGACAAAGCGTCCCGGAAACATGCACACGCAGGAACTTTGGCGCGACTTGGTACTCAATCTCGCCATCGTCGTAGAGCACTTCATAGGTAGCTGCAGCATCGTCGTCACCGTTTGCGGCTGACGCGTTGTTAATGCGCTGGATACGACCTGGGTACCACATGTCGTCATTGTTGCCGTCGTAGAGTCCGTCGACGCGGCTTCCGACGATATACTCGAGCTGCATCCTCGCTCACTTGTTGGCAAAAGAACTAACCCACGCTGCACAGAGAAACCAACCGAAATGGGCACGAATTGAAGGAAAGCAACCAACCGGTCAGCAGACTCACCCCGCACCGAGCGCTACTGATGCTGCAAAGAGGAAAATAACAGCAACTCCAAAACTGCCAGCGCGCGCGTGTTCGTTTCGGATTTCCGATCGCCGCTCTGGTTCGCTCCCTTTCCCTGCAAATCTCTACATCAACAGACAGACACGGCACCAAAGCAAACCAATGCACGAACCTAATTCCAGGTCGATGCAGTTTCATCGACAACCACGCCTCTTCGGTGATTCTAATGAGCCCCGAAGAGTCCCCATTCATTTGGAAGTTGCGTGGTTTGTTGCAGATTGTGAATCTTGGATCGCCAGCAAATCTGTGCTTCAAAATGCAAATACAGTGGTGAAGCTCACGAACACATCAGTGAGAGAGCATCAATGCCATGCGCATACCCACAAAGACACTTAACATCTCTTAAGACAACTACGACGCCAACACACACATCAGTCACGTCACAATCGCACTACGCCAAGCATTGCTGTTCTCATTGATAGCACTCTCCATATTTCGATTACACAGAACGAGTGTGAAATGCCGATAGATACATAAAGATAAAGAAGAAAGAGGAAGACGTAGTAGTATCGACCTGCACATAGGAAACAAAGGGGATAACACGCGTGGGCATACAATTAAAAATCAATCGACATCGACCATATGCAACACAATGCAGAAAACTAGCACGAACACACACACAGCACTTACATGTTCTCGCGCTTGAGTGCTTGCTTGTTTCGAGTAGACGCATGTGCGTGTGATGTGTGCGTTCCCATCTCGCTGTACGAGCTTCATACTAATCGCTCATACCCCCCGTTAAAACCATCGTTCCATGCTGGGGGTGTCATTTATGCTTTACTGCCGCTGTGCTCGGTTTGCTTGTATCGCGGCGATGATCTGCAGGACCTGCTGCCGGTCAGCTTCAACTTGTGCGATGCGGCGCTCGACGGGCCACTCCTCGAGTTTCGTCTGTAATCGCTCTTTCGCCGTTCGCAGCTCTGCCTGGTCGCGCTCCCGCTTGCGCGCAATTTTCTCGCGCAGGTAGTCGCACTGCGAGACGACGCAATGCTGGCCGAACGGCGTCAGACACGTCTTGGCGTGGAAGCAGAGCAAGCCCCAGATCTTGGAGCACGAGTCGCAGCTGCCACCACACATAATCGACATCAATACGCACGCACCGTTAGGACACATATATATGCGCATCCACTGGCGCTAATACACACACACGAGCGGTGGACGCACCTTTCAATGGACGAGATCTTGCGGCGCGGGCCGTAGCAGCGCACGAAGTGGTCGATGCTGGCTTTCACTTTGTGACACCGGCCGTTGTGGGCTTGGCAGTGCGACTCCTGGCACGCCGCTGCGTGCAGCAGCGCGTCATTGTACACGCGGAACTTCTCTTCGTGCGCGCCGCGACCGCTGGTGCCGCCCTCGCCCGCCATGGTGGCGTCCATGTCCATGTTCACGAACGAGTCGCGGTCCATTTTCCCTGTGGTGATGATTGTGTGTGTTGTTGCCGCTGTTTCGAGACAGACACGTAAATTGTTTGTCAACTTCTTTGGAACTTGGCGGCTTCTACGAATTGAAAACAGGTTTTTGGTCGCATGATTCTAACTCTTGCTATATAATTATCAAATTATACAGATTGTGAAATTGGGTTGCGAAAACCCGTTCAGACGCTTCCACACAGCCACGATTTGACGTAAAGCACTTTTGACGCGCTTTACGTCAAATCGTGGTTGCGTGGAAGCGTCGAAAGACACCCGGGAACTTCGTTCCCTACCGACATAGACATAGCCCCACTGATCGAGCCTCTGGCCCTTCGAAGGTACGCCGGCGACCCTTTCCTCCGA
>JAASGK010000910.1:0-14447 GCA_023334195.1 Globisporangium emineosum
GAACAGGTCGATACATCGACGTCGGCGCGGGAACGTGCCACGTCAGCGAGAGAGACCGCGCGGCGACGGGCTGCCGCTCGGGGTGTCGTGTGACGACATCGTAGATAGACCCGACCCAGCATGACATCGCCTCCGGGGGTGGGGGGGGTAGTGCTTGGGATGGATATTGCTGGTCGTTTAAGCGTTCCTCAATACACCTCATCATCATCGTCATATTCCCTTTTGCCCAGAAGTGAAGTTTACAACATCGTCATTCCCAAAGAGTTTCACTAATAGTCCAGCCTTCCAACTTCAAAACAGTCGCTTACTCTGCCTCCAATCTCAGCGACCCCCTGGACCTCAATTATTTTCAGGACGCCACTCACTGCACTCAGCTCAGGGCGAGATCTACTGCAGCAGCATGAAGAGATCGTCCTCTCCGTCGTCCAAGAAACCCTCAGACGTCGTGAGAATTCGCAAGGGCACCACGACCCACGGCAGCGGGCTGCTCGCGACACTCCGACGCATCCTGCAGCGCAAAAAAGCGGCAGCGAAGTCCGCTTCCGCATCTTCCCCGCAGCGCTCTCGTCATCCGCGGCTGCCACCGTCAGCAAACGCTGTTGCTCAACATGCGAGCTCTGTGCCAGCGCACCATGCTGACCCATCGCGCCGTCTGAGCCAGATGATCGCCATGCTCTCAGCACCGAAAGGCGCTTCTCAAGAGCCAACTTCAGAGAGTTCTAAGCTCAAAGGCAGCGCTGCTGCTGCTGCTGGTGACGAGAGCGAAGAAGAAGAAGACGAAAATGACGACGATGAAGAAGCCGGTGAGGACAAGGGCGAGCCTAACGACGCTGAGGCCAAGTCAAAGACGAAAAAGAGTTCCTCAAAGGGCAAGAAGAAGAGAACGAAGAACCGGTGGGTGCGTCAGCTTCTCAACCAGGACGCGAAGAAGAAAGACCGCTTGCCTGCTGCTGCCACTGCCGCCGCGCGAAAGAAGCGGCATCATCTCAAGATGCTTTACAAGGAACCAAAGGCTCTGGTCCCACCGACGCTACTCGCAGTCGTCAGCACTCTGAACTCGTATCTCACAGCCAGGATCCTGCTCTTCCTCGAAGCCCAGCAGCCTGCGGCGATCTGCGTCCACGTGAACAAGGCGTTTGAGGCGCACGTCCGCGCGTTCTACGAGCTTCACTGTCCGCACCCTCGCCCCCAGCGATTTCTCGCAAAGAAGCTCTTCAACTCCCCAGCAGTCAGTCAATTAGACCCAGAGACCGGCAGTGCGGCTATCGATGGCGTGACGAAGATCGCTGAAAGAATTCTGTCGTTTCTGGACATCGCAGAGCGAGTCAACGCGAGCTGTTGCTGCCAGTCGCTGTTTAGAGCGTCCAACGCGCTCGCTCTGACGATCGTCGGGTCTCGGAATGCGGCGCGCTTCGTGGAATGCATGACTCCAGAACGCGTCCAAGCGCGGTTCAACGCCACCTCGGCGCTTGAACTTGGTAAGGCCCTACATGGAACTTGGACTGGGGGAGAGACCGAGATTCTGATACTAAACCATTGTTGCACTTTGCTTGTCGATATTTGTTACGATTAGAGGCCATGGATATGGAGACAGCGGTGGCCGTCGTGCGCTTCATGGACACGGGCGAGAGTGAATGCTTCGCGTCGCTTACAGTGCTCGCGCTTCGCAGGATCCGCGATTTCTCAGCGTCGTCCAAGTCGTCGGACGCGCTCTTCGTGCAGCTCATCCAGGTCCTGTTCACGAACAGCGTGAGCCACAAGCTCCAGACGCTCGAGCTCTCCGGTGTGCCTTTGGGGGACTGTAGGCTTTGTTCAATAACAACAAACGGACACAAACTCACTTACTTGTACTGAATGCTATTCTCCAGACATGGGCTTTGAGGATTTTCACTTTCGGTACCTGGCCAAGCTGCTCTATGACGCGCGCTTCCCGGCTCTCCGCTGCCTCAACCTCTCGGGAAACAGGTTCTCGAGCCGCTTCATGCGCGACTGGGGCCAGAGTTTCCTTAACTGCCGCTTCCAGCGGCTTGAAGAGCTCGACATCGCTGGTAAGAAGACAGGTCACCAAACTTTCGTACTCCCACAAGCCGAGCCCTCGCTCAACCGACTGGGCTTGTATGATCTACTTGCTGCTGTAGACGTCGCCATGACCGACGAAGACACGCAGCGCTTTGTCGCGTGTCTGGAGAACGTCCCGACTCTGCTGCGGCTCTGCATCTCCAATAATTTCTTCTCGTTCGAGGCGGTTGCGATGTTGGGCGAGCAGATCACGAGAGGCTTGCTGCGGAACCTCGTCGAGCTGGAGTGCAGCGGTATATCTATGCACTCACTGCAGACCCGGTCTCGAGGTAGATACCTGATTAACACATCTCTTTGGTGACAATCAACCAGCGATCACGGCGGATGCGAACGCCATGGGCAGCCTTTTCGACGCTTTCCATGGCTCAAAAGGTTGTCCGAAGCTGGAAAAAGCGGATTTCAGCGGCAACCCCGTGACAAACAACCCCACGGCGATTTTCAAGCTCTCCCGCTTGTTTGCAGAGCAGAGCTGCTGTTGGCCAGGATTACAGCACCTGAACCTGTCCAGTACGCTCGCATTCTCCCATATCCTCAAGACGCGCTTGCTCGTATTGTGAATTGGTCACTGACAACAACTTCCATGCTCTTTAGATATGAATCTAGGCGAGACTGGGTTCCGGACGCTCGCTGACGCCATCAGCACAGCGCCGATGAGCACCAGAAAGGTTTCGTACCTGGACGTGTCTGGAAACGTGATCCAGCGCGCGATGCATAGCTTCAGCAGATGCTTGCTGAGCGGAGCGCTGCGCAGCCTCCGGTTCCTGTCGCTGGCAGGTGTGTTGATAGATAACTTCAACAAAGTTCTCAATTATTACGCGGAGCTTTGGGAATTGGGAAAATCGTTGACCCGTGTGCTCTTCTGTAGACAATGGTATGGCGGCGCTCGAGTTTGAGCTCATCGTCCACGCGCTGGCGCAGAACTGCTGTCCGCTTTTGCAAACGCTCGACCTCTCCAGTACGTACAGAGCTGTTTGCCATCGCCTTTGGCCTCCACACACAAAAACAGTTTCTAACTAGCCAACTGGGGTTGTTTGCTGTATGATGACGATTGTGACCCCATTGAGCAGTGAACGCAGCGCGAGGCGAAGGGATCGCGCGCTTCTGCACTTTCCTGAGCTCCGAGACCGCGCGAAAGCTCTACGCTCTCGACCTCAGTCGTACGTGAACATTTGCTCGTGTCTGCATCCAAAACACCCAACCAACTAATACAGCATTCTCTCTTCTATTTGCCTCCTCCCACCAATAGAAAACGAGGTCCCACACCGAGGGCTCGTGCTGCTCGCCGAGACGCTGAGCAAACGCAACTGCCAGCAGCTCCAGCAGCTCAACATCTCCCGGAACCTGGACCTGCGTAGCGTCGTCAAGTACCAGGACGTGCGTAGAGCTATCGCCATTAAGTCGGTCTTCTAGGTCTTCGTTTGTCCTAATTGTCGTCTCCTATTCCCACCAGATGATCCGCAGCTTCGCGTGTCCATCGCTCGTGTCGCTCCAATTCGGCTACGCCCAGACGGTCGTGGAGGGCCAGGCGTTCGTCAAGGACGTGCTCTCGCGTATGAGCGTCGAGGAGCTGGTGCGTCTGTTATAGCTCGCTCTCCGATATTTCCCCACTTCTATCAAACCTGGGTCGTAACTTGACACCTTCATATGTGGACAGCGGCGCCGTAAGCAAGCGCTCTTTGAGCAGCGACTGGCCGCGATCCAGCAGCGCAACTCGGAGAAAGCGCTTCGCGACCTGGCGCGCTGCAAGCGGCAGTGCCAGCTGCTGCGCGACTGCTACGACCGCCTGGAGAGCGAGGCCGACCGCGCGCTGCGGCGGCGCAAGAAGACCCGCAAGTCGCCGCACCTGCTGATCCGCCAGGAGATCCAGCGGCTCAAGCAGGAAAAGTACCACCACAACCTCTGCAAAGCGCTTGGGAACCAGTAGTTGGATGACTGCGAATGGAAATAGAGACTTGGATTAGTAGAGTTGGCTGGTCAGAGCAAGACCTAGCTAGGTCAGCAAACTACGCTCATGGGGCTACTACGCTTTTCAAGCCAGTAGGCGAGTGGGAATACAACACAGTGATGACGATCACCTCTTAGACGCTCTCGTCCTGGCGTTTGGTCGCGTTCTCGTACTCTTGTGGGTAGATCTTCTTCCAGGAGGCGTGGAGCGACTCGTGCGCCTCCGGGTGGCTCTTGTCGAGCGAGTGCGGGTCTTCGGCGAACAGGATGAACACCGTGGCCACGGCGCCGTCGATCACCGTCATGATCACGTCCGCGACCGAGTAGCCGATGAGGAAGCCGCTGAGGCCGAGCGCCACCTTCGGGTGGTTCACATTCACGGTCCACTTTGGATCCCCATAGGCGACCGTCGCCCAACCCGCTGCGGCGCCGAGAAAGCCCACGACGATCTTGCCGAACATGAGCACGTTGGAGATGAGCGAGTCGTTCGTGATGGCGCTCCAGCCCTTGGAGGCGAAGAGCTGGAACACGCGCTTGCCCGAGGACACAAAGCCGTAGCCGTAGATGCCCACGTAGGCGTATGCGAAGCGGTTGAAGTACTCGATCCACTTCTGGATGCAGCCCACGAGACAGTTGATGCAGCCCACGAGACAGGCCGCGACGGCGTTGCCCGACTGCGAGAGTGAGTGCTGGATCGACGCCAGGATGAAGTGGATCGTCTGCACGATGGACACGATGAGCGAGCCGAAGCAAATCGAGCCGAACGACAGCGTCAGCGCGCGCAGGAGCGCTCGCGTGGTCGTGAGCGGCACGGCGTCCTGGCTCGCGTGGTGCCACCAGCTGGACACCGTGCCGGCCGTGGCCACCATGACGATGTTGCGCAGCACGCACGTGGTCCAGAAGAAGATCAGCATCATGCCCACGAGGATGCCGAACTTCCTGCCGGCGCCGTACTCCTCGCCCTGGCCGATGTACTCGCCGTGATTCACCGCCGCGTACGTCGCGACGATCCACACGAGCGCCCACGCGATCTGCAGCACCGTGAACAGCACCGCGGTGATCAAGATGACCGGGTAGCGCAGCACGGCTTTGCACGCCACCTGCAGGTTGGCGGACGCGAACGCGATGCGGCGCCGGATACAGCACACGTAGAGCAGCACAAGCGCAGCGAAGAGCGAGCCCACGGCCGCGGGCCACCAGTAGAGTGAGTCGCCCTGCTGCTTGAGGAAGTTGGACGACGCGAGCCCCGTGCCGACCGAGATTGTGCACACGCCGATGATCGAGATCCTGTAGGAAAGCGATGTGTGAACCATATGAGTACTCGATACATGGCACACTACGCTAACATATGCGTACGCACCAGATGAGCATCTTGCCGCAGACGAGCATGATGAGCGTCCAGATGAGTGACGCGAGCAGCGCGCCGCCGGCGATCGCGGCGCTGATCTTGAGCGCGTACTTGTACTTGGCCTGCTTCTCCCGGAAGAGCGCCTCGGCGTCCGCGACGCTCGCCTGCGTGTCGGCGCTCGTGAGCACGTCCTCGCCGTACATGAGCGCGAGCGCGATCGTGAAGCCGAATGCGATGAGGAAGAGCGCGGCGAAGAAGATGTCGTTGCACGCGCTCTGCGGCTGCGACTGCGGCGGGTGCACCACCTCCTTGGCGGACAAGTCGCCACCCATGGCTTCTGCTGGTGTTGCTGCTGCTTGTGGAACTGCAGAGTTCGTGGGGAGTGAAGAGAAGCAGCAAGAGGTCGGAGCCACGTGAACGGTTGGGGCACCTGATATTATTGGCACCACAGATAGGTATCTAAAGTCCGAAAAGTGAACCCACCTGGGATCGCATACGATTTCTGTTGTCAGTAAGAACAGAAACATGTGATCATCGGTATACGAATCTCAAAATAAAAAAAGTCATTTTATGATCAAGAGATTAGCGAAACAGTGGACAAAGAAAGCGGCAAAGCAACAACCCCCATGACAAGGCAGCCAGAGGCGCCTCGGCGCCTCCACACCCCGTTCACGGATGCGAAGCGGACGCTTGTGGATCGCTTGATTCGACACGGAGCCAAAGTTGCCGAAGCAGCCAGACAAGCTGGCGTGAACCCCAAAACGGTGCGGTCGTACATACGAGCTCGTAACCAGCCAGGGCCACGAAGACGACCAGGCCGCCCCCGACTTTTAAGCGATGATGATATCACGCACCTTTGCAATTTGCGAGCTACTGGGGTCACACCCAGGGGTCTTGTGGCTGCTGCAAACGCTCGCATCTCATCCAGAGCTCCGGTCACCCCGGCTCTCGTTCCTGTCGCGCCAGCCTCTTTTCATTTCGACGTCCTCGCGTCCGCCTCCTCCAGCCCTGGAGCTCTTGCTCGTGTCCCTCCAGTTGCTGCTGGTCTTGCTCCGACCTTGTCAGATCCAGCAGCCCCTGTCCCGCCGCCCGTCACGCTTGCTCCTGTCTCACCGGCCGGTCCGCCCTCTGTCTCGCGAACAACGGTGTATCGGTCAATGGCGCCACCACAAGAGCCAGAAGCGACCACCGACGGACGAAGAACAAAGGTTGGTATTACATTAGGTATCGGTAACATTTGGAATGATCGATTTACCCATTGAAATCATTGCAATCATTTACTGGGAGGAGGTGAAGAGATCCAATGTGGAAAAATTATTTTTCCGAACCCTGATCTAGACCGTGCCGTAGCTCTGGCCCGAGTGGTGCACGTGCTCGAACTCGTTCGGGTAAATCTCGCGCCACGTAGTGTGGAGGTGCTCGTGCGCCTCCGGGTGGCTGAACACGAGCGAGTGCGGGTCCTCGGCAAACAGGATGAACACCGTGGCCACGGCGCCGTCGATCACCGTCATGATCACGTTCGCCACCGAGTAGCTCACAAGGAAGCCGCTGAGGCCGAGCGCCACCTCCGGGTTGCTCACGTTGATCGTCCACTGCGGGTCGCCGTACGCGACGGTGGCCAGGCCCGCCGCACCGCCCAGAAAGCCGATCGCGATCTTGCCAAACAACAGCACGTTCACGATGAGCGAGTCGTTCGTGATCGCGGTCCAGCCCTTGGCGGCGAACAGCTGGAATACGCGCTTGCCTGACGTCACGAAGCCGTAGCCGTAGATGCCCACGTAGGCGTACGCGAAGCGGTTGAAGTACTCGACCCAGCGCTCGATGCTCAGCACGATGCTGTTGATGCAGCCCACGAGACACGCGGCGATGGCGTTGCCCTGCTGCGCGAGTGCCTTCTGCAGCGAGCCCAGGATAAAGTGGATCGTCTCGATGATCGACACCACGAGCGAGCCGAAGCAGATCGAGCCGAACGACAGCGTCAGCGCGCGGATCAGGGCCTTGGTGCTCGTCAGCGGCACGCGGTCGCGCGTCGCGTGGTGCCACCAGCTGGATACCGTGCCGGCGGTCGCCACCACCACGATGTTGCGCAGCACGAAGTTCGCCCAGAAGAAGATCAGCAGCATGCCCACGAGGATGCCGAACTTCTTGCCGGTGCCGTACTCCTCGCCCTGGCCGATGTACTCGCCGTGGTTCACCGCCGCGTACGTCGCGAGGATCCACACGAGCGCCCACGCGATCTGCAGCACCGTGAACACGATCGCCGTGATCAATATGACCGGGTAGCTCAGCACCGCCTGGCACGCGATCTGTAGGTTCGCCGACGCGAACGCAATGCGCGTGCGGATGCAGCACACGTACGTGAGCACGAGCGCCGCGAAGAGCGTGGCGACCGCCGCCGGCCACCAGTACAGGCTGTCGCCGCTGTTGTAGAGCACGTTCGAGGACAGGAAGCCCGCACCGACCGACACGGTGCACACCGCGATGACCGAGAACCAGATGAGCATCTTGCCGATGAAGAGCATCGCGAGCGTCCAGATGAGCGACGCGAGCAGCGCGCCGCCGGCGATCACGCCGCTGATGCGCAGCGCGTACTTGTACTTGGCGTGCTTCTGCTTGATCAGGTCGCCGATCGAATCGATGTCGTCCTGGTTGTCCGAGAGCGTGAGCACGTCCTGGCCGTAGTTGGCCGCCACCGCGAGCGTGAGCCCGAAGGCCGCGAGGAAGAGCGCCGCGAAGAGCACGTCGTGGCACGATTTCTGCACGCGCGACTGCGGCGCGTGCTTGTCCTGCACGTCGCTGATGAGCTCGCGTTCGTCCGCGTGCTTGGCCATCTGGTCGGTCTCCTTGGTTTGCTGCTGCTGCTGCTGCTGCTGGCGTGTGCGGGGGAGCGGGCGACTTGGGGAATGAATGAACCCTGGAGCTTCAGCTTCAAAGTGTGTGGTGATTATTGAGTGTGAACCCACAATAAATCAGTCTCGGAAATGTCACTATCAAATCCATGTTTTTCGATTAAAATAGGACAAAGTGAGTCCTGATTATTTGCTGTTTGGATGGTTTTCTTTGGGTAATGCCTCTATGGAGAATTGTCAACTACCAATGCAGGACAAACCTGATTCTAGTATGACAACAACTGGCAATGTAGGACAAACCTGATTCGAGTCTGATGCCAAAATGCAACAACATTTCATTTAGGACGTTTAACCGGTTATTGACCGGTAAATTTTAATCAACCTTACACTTACATAAGAAATAGGGAAACGTGCGTCCTGATTTCGTGTGCTTGGTATTCAACTCCCAATTCAGGACAGCAACTGTATAATTAGGATGAGGTTGACACAATATTGGAAGCCAAGAGCTGTCCAAATGGGCTCTCTGCGGGACGTGGCGCTGGCGCGCAACATCCGCTCGATCCTCTTCCGCCTCTCGCGTCCAGCGGCCCGAGACGTATTCTGCGACCCACAGACAGCCCAGGTGCGCGGAGGTTGACTTCCTATGTAATTCCTGCAGCTGGTGGTCCACTGACGCGGTGTTTCTTGCTGCTCATTGATTGCGGTGCATCCATCCATCACCACAGGTGTTTCAGGCGCTGAAGAAGTCGGTGCATGTTTGTATTGCAGGAACTCGCTCGCGATGGCGCTCGCAGCACAAACGCTGTCCATACTGGTCTCGCTAGTCTAGTGCGTGTGTGTACGTGTCCGTGTATGACTAAACGATCTGCTCTTCGCTGTGCAGCCACGGCTTTCGCTTGGGGTTCGTCGGAGACAAGTGGAGCAATGAGGTAGGAACACACACACAGCCAGTCCATCCGCAGCCTCTATGGGGTTGCTTCTTTCAGGCGATCTATCTATCTATGGTTGCTGACTGTTGAGTTGTATGTGTTCTTACGCCTTCTAGACAGCACAAGCTGTCGCGTTGGGTCAAGCTGCGCCAGTGTTCGACTTTGTGCACCTCAATCGAGAGGTACAGCGATGCTCTCTTTATTGGCGACAGTCACATGTACGACTGCCGAGCTCTAACCACGTCAATGTGCGTCTGCTAACAGGTGGACGACTCAGTGTACGCGCGGGCTGTTCGAGTCCTCAATATCCCTCTTGGGAGGACAATGCTTGTCTCAGATGGGAGCGTGACGAGCGAGAAACCCGCAGGCTTTGCAGCGTACTACCAGGAATTGGCTCGTGCGACTGTTTCGAGTCAAGTGGCTCTAGCTTCTGACGAGCCAGCAGACCCTGCGAAGCTCTTGTCAGCATTCACAGAAGGCAAGTGCGAGCTGGGAGATTCAATTTTGTGAATGTGTGAATTTGGTGGTGGTTGCTAGAGAATAACAGTATTCCGTGACACCGCCTCGCCACAGATCTGCTGAGCTTCGACAAGTGCCTCGATCCATCGGGGCGCTGCTTTGGGCCGTATCGAGTGCAGTTCTCGCAGGTTTTCTACGAGAGCGCGCTCTCGTTTGCGCTCGTGAATCTGAAGCCAATTGTCCCAGGTTTGGTGGCATCCGCACGCTGTTTGCTCGGGGTTTTGTTGTTTGCTACTAGCATGATCTGATAGAGTTTTGTGTGTTTTTGTGTGTCGTGGTCTGTGATGGCTGGGGCAACTACGACTACAGGTCACGTGCTCGTCGTCCCAAAGCGCTGCGTGGACCGCTTTAAGTTTCTAGATGGTGACGAAGTGGCCGATCTTTGGTGCACCGCTCAGGTCCCACTTTCCTTGCTGCGCTACTTTCAAGGGCTTTTGTTGTTCAACTCAGCACTCACTCAACTATCTGCGCGCATGCTGTTTCCATCCGTTCGGTGTAGCTCGTTGGGAAGAACATCGAGAAGCACTTCCAAGCAAGCTCGCTCACGTTTGCAATTCAGGTGAGTTACAGGTACTGTAGATATGCGTGTTTGTGTCAAATGGTTTGCACTGGCATCACGAGAGAAGTCAACGGCTGTTGTGGTCTTGATTGAGTGCGTAGGACGGAGTCTCAGCGGGCCAGACTGTCAAGCACGTCCACATCCACGTGCTGCCACGAAAGGACGCAGATTTCGCCAACAACGACGACGTCTACACCGAGGTACGAAGCCCAGCACATCCACACCCACACCTTCGTCTGGTGAGCTTGGTCTGAGTTTGTATGGAAATGTGACTTGACTCTGGTGTCCGACACTTCAATCCACGCCTCAGATTGGAGCCCACGAGCGCAACCTCAAGATGGACAACGAACGCCGAACGGCCCGCACCGAAGGCGACATGGCTCGCGAAGCCGCCATTCTGCGCGCGCTCTTCATCCAGCCAGACGTGTGAGTAATAAAATAGTAAGTGGGTATGTTGTAAAGCAAATGCGATCACAAGAGGATTGACATAAGAATTACATAATTCGCTTTCAAACGGAAAATTGGGCCAAACTGATACTTTTGGTCCGAGTGTGAAAGGTTCAAAGTACTGTACCTATGTATCAAAACGGTGCGGTCCTTGCCGCACGAGAGGGAGAGGCAGACGATGGAGGACGAGGGACAAAGGACGTTGGCGCTCGGCTGGGGGCTTGTGGTGGATTTCAAAAGTGAGTTCCCCCCAGCCGAGCAGGAGTTCAGAGCGGCCACGACACGTGGTGCGCTCCTACAACTCCCTCTTTAATAATGTTATCCATACTAAATCCTATACAATTGAGAAATCTTCTAACAAAGCATTTTCTGAACCTAACCTCTCTAGAATGATAAATTAACTCTATCCTGCGGTAATTGATATATTCACGGAGGAGGATAACCTGTTTGACATACATAAAATCATTAATCACCAAACAGCATGAACACTCTTACCACAGCGTCCTCGAGCCTTGGTGATTGCGTCTCTCCCTTCTTTTTCGATCTACCCCCTCTCTCGCAGGTTGTTGCGCTTGTTTGTTGGCCTGCTCACTCTCAAACTCGCGCTGCTCCACTCGCGTTCTCCATCGCTGCACTCAAGCTTTTCGTGGCTGCCCTCAAGCTTCATTTCCTCCTCCCTTGTCTGCGTCGATTGCTGTTCACTGTTGCCGCACGTTCCTCTCTTGCTCGCAGTGGTCTTTCTTGGAGGTGGTGACTGTCGCTCCCTCGGGCGCACGTACCACACCGATGATGATCACTGTTGCGCCGGTGTCTGAGCGTCGCTACCTCCGGATGCCGATCGCGCATCTGAAGGCACACAGCAAGAGAGCGTTTCCAATTGCTCTTCTCCTTTGCACTGTGGTGTTTTCCCCTCCATCAGCTGGCATTTGTGCCGGAAGTCTACCTTGTGTTGATGAGTGTTCAAGCTGCTCAAGCTCCAGAAGCTGGTTCTCTCCACTGCGAAGGTGCTGTCCTCGTGGTGGACCTGCACTTAGCTTTTCGTAGATCCGCTCGCATTGCTAAGTACGCTCACGTCCAAAAGCGAACCTTGGTCCAATCCACCATTAAGTCCGCAAAACGAGCAAAGTCCGCGAACCACACCAAGTCTACACTGAGCTTCGATGCATTGCCAACTCTGAACGACCACGTCTCGTCAAAGAGCTACGAGATTTGGCGGATCATTGGCAGGCGCGATGGCGGTTGCTATCGTGTGCGTTGGCTCTCACGGGAGTACCGCGATTCGTGGGTGCACGGCACTGTGCTTCTTGAAGACGGTTTTTTGGAAGAACTCGCTCTGGTTGATGCATGGAAGAGTGTGCCGACTGACCTCTCGTTCTATCGGTTTGCCCAGTGGTCTGATCGTGGTCGCAAGCTCACCTTCGCTGAAGGCGATGGCAATTGCTTGTTCTTCGCGCTCAGGCGTTGCGTCATCTTCCACGGAAGTCCTGAAGCTATCCCAGGGGGAGGTTATCGGCGACTTTTTTGACCGGTCACTGCACGATTTTGGTAGTGACGTTACCGAGGGAATGAAATGGTCAGTTTTCCACCCCTTCCTTCGTCGTTTGGTGGAGTGTGGTTCAGCTTTGTCGTTCGAAGCGATACGGCCCAGCGTCACCAAGGGTCAGTCAATGACTGGTGCGATGTCCCTTGCATCACTCCCCTCGCTGACGAAATCTACCTGGTTGCTGCATACACCCAAGTGCGCGTCGGGCATGCAAGTGCTGTTGTGGTGCGAGGACCCCAGCGCTTCGCCTGTGACAACTTGGAGTTCGTTGGCGGAGCTGCAACGCGGTTGAGAAGCCATTAGCTCAGTGTGACTGGATTCACAACCTTGCCTTTGTTCGAAGAGTTGAACTCCTTGCACAAAGAGCTTTGCGTACACCGTAAATTCAAGATTCCATTTTCCATTTTTCGTCTTCTCTTCTTGAATTTATCTGTGTAACGGGATCTCATCCCGTTACTTTTGGGTGTCTACTTCAGGCTACTTAGGTTACTTTAGACGCACTTAGTGGATAGGTACGGTTGAAGTACGCTAGGTACGCGTCGGTTGCCACTTGTGATCGTCGCTGCGTGTCAGCCGTTGATTGGCTGGAAGGGGTGTTCGCAGCACCACTTTCCGCCAATCACAGAACGGCAGTGCATTTTTCTCCGCTCCGAGCTCCGCTCGGAGCTCTTTTGAACACAGAGTTGAATTTTCCCCCTTTCCCAAGCTTCCTCGTCCGGCTGCCTTACAGCCGGCCCGTTGTAATCTGGTCTTTGCCAATGTTTGTTCATCGAATTCTCCGATGTTGCAGTCACCTTCTTCTTTGCTTGATTTTTCTTCGAGCTTCAAAATCTTGGAGTGAATCTGTGACTTGTAACAGATTGTCAATAGGTTCCCAAGTCGGCTGACATTCACCCTCCCATCGAATTCGGTATTGGTGGACACCTCGTTGCTTCCGCTTTCCGATGATAGAACGAACGATTTGGCCCACTGACCCATCACCAAGAATGACTGGAGGTGGTCCTGACAATCGAGACTTCTCTTGAAAAGGCTTCAACGAACCCGTGTTGAACACTGGGTGAATCTTGGTTGCTTTGGGAATGTTTAACTTGTACGCGTGGTTGTGGACCTTCCGCACGGCGGTGTATGGACCAATCCACTTTGATCCCAGCTTAGACGAGTTCGGAAGACTAATGTGCTTGTTCTCGATGTACTTGGTGCTCAAGTAGACTTTGTCGCCAACCTAGAATTCCTATTCCTCTCGTCCACTATTATAAACTGCCCGCATCTGTTCTTGGGCGTCGACCAGCGCTTCTTGACACTGTCACCGCAGCGATTCCTAGCGCGTCTTGAAGTCACGCACGGGTTGCTTCTTCTGAGTCACTGAACGTAGCATGGTTGCTGCTGCAGTCAGGGGGTTCGCTGGAACGCATCCAAGATCAACTTCGAACGGGGCTGTAGCGGGGCTTGGCCAAGTCCCTTGTTCAGCTCACTACAAGAGGAGACTGAATCGCGGCGAGGAAACGTTGGAGGGCGCTTGCGAGGTCGAAGGTAAAATGACAACTGAATTAAAATGCTTATGATTCCTGTCACTACTCCTAATGAACCCCAAGGGCTCCTAAAGATTTTACAAGTAAAACCTACACATGCATGAATAAAACCTACGAACTGATATATAAAACCTTGGGCACACTGAGGCTCAACCCATAGGACCTTGAACTTGAAGTCCTGTGGAAAATTCCCTGCGAAGTGATTGGCTCACGCCACTCACTTCAACTGACAGTGACACGTCACCTGCGTCACCAGTGTAGTTCCCAAGCAGGAACCATCAGTCTGTACTTGGTTAGTACATGTGAAGAACATTTCGCACTGATTAGTACAGAGAACCTTCGTGGCGTAATCTGATGATGTCACACGTGTATGCAGGGACTTGTTGTACCGTAGTCCCTTTGTTGTTTGTCTCCACAATGCACAGCGAAGGTGGTGTGTGCCACACTAGATCTGAGGACAGATCCACCTTCATGTAATGGCTGGTTTCAGCCCATTACATCCATCTGCGTCACGAAACTCCACTGTCTTGCTTTCGGCATATCTGCGCTTGCCGCTGTCGAACGTGTCTTCCATGAACTGCGTGTCGCGACTCACGATGATCCGACCGCTCGACAGCTCTTCAAACCGATACGCTTTCTCATGGTCCGAGTAGCCGAGGAAACGGCACAGCACCGACCGTGCGTCGAGTTTCGACCGCTTC
>JAASGK010000911.1:0-14446 GCA_023334195.1 Globisporangium emineosum
CTCTCTCTCTCTCTCTCTCTCTCTCTCTCTCTCTCTCTCTCTTCACGCCACGTCGGTTCGGACCTCACTGAGCTGCTGGCTGTACAAGTCGAAAGCCGCCCGAGACGGCAACTGACTCTGATTGATTCTTCTTCTTCTCCAAGGCTCTTAAATAAGATCCGCAACGTTCATTGGCATCTCATCGATTTGCGTGTTGTAGAACTGCTCAATGTCGCGCAAGTATCGCACATCGTTGTGGGTCAAGAAGTTGATGGCGACACCCTTGCGACCGAAACGACCCGAGCGACCGATACGGTGAATGTAGTTTTCACGGTTCGTTGGCAGGTCGTAGTTGATCACGAGCGACACCTGCTGCACGTCAATACCACGCGCCAGCAGGTCCGTGGTGATCAGCACACGCGACGAGCCCGAACGGAACTCGCGCATGATGATGTCACGCTCGCGCTGCTCCATGTCACCGTGCATGGCCGACACCGTGAAGTCCTTCGACTGCATCTTCTCGGTCAACCAGTCGACTTTTCGGCGCGTGTTGCAGTAAATGATAGCCTGTGTGATGGTCAACGTCTCGTACAAGTCGCACAAGGTGTCGAACTTCCACTCCTCACGGTCGATAGCGATGAAGAACTGCTTGATACCTTCAAGCGTCAATTCGTCGCGCTTCACGAGGATGCGGATTGGGTCGCGCATGAAGCTGTGGGTCACCTCCATCACGTCCAACGGCATGGTTGCCGAGAACAGAGCCACCTGCACCTTCTCTGGGAGGAAACGGAACACTTCGTAGATCTGGTCCTTGAAACCACGCGAGAGCATCTCATCGGCCTCATCGAGCACGAAGAGCTTCACCTCCTCGGTGCGGAGCGCACGACGGTTGATCATGTCACCGACACGGCCTGGGGTGCCGACCACGATGTGCACACCCTGCTGGAGCGTGCGGATATCGTCACGCACGGCGGTACCACCGACACAGGCATGCACCTGCACGCTCATGTAGTCGCCGATCGCGATGATGACCTTGACGATCTGCTGCGCGAGCTCACGGGTTGGCGCGAGGATCAACGCCTGGGTCTCCTTCAAGGCGACGTCGATCTTCTGCAAGATCGACACGGTGAACGTGGCGGTCTTACCGGTACCGGACTGGGCCTGGGCAATGCAATCGTGGCCGAGGAGGATTGGCTTCACGGCACGCTGCTGGATGGCCGAAGGCTTCTCGAAACCGTAGGCGTAGATACCACGAAGCAGGTCTTCGCGGAGCTCCATGCCGTCGAACGATTCGATGACTTCATCCCAGTTGGTTTCAATGTCGCCCTCGTTGATAGGAATGGCGCCTTCCTGGGCTTCTTCAGCGTGTTCACTGCATTAATATAAGGCGAAAAAAAGCAACCCAGTCAGTGTGATGCGTTCACAAGATACCGTTGACACATGAGATCCACGTGAGTGTGTGTCGGGTTCTTTCAAACGCGCATGCGCGCCGTCTTCCTGATTCTCAGGAAGTGGCGTACACGCGCACACTTCTATAGAACACACACATGGACTCTATAGACAACACACGCCAGGAGGCTACGGCACGTACGTTGGCTTGCGGTCTTCGTCAGCCATGGTGGTGAGTAGGTTGGTTTGGTCTTTTCTTGTTGGTGTTTGCCGGAGTCTTGGCGTTTGGCGAGCCGCAGGGGGGGTCTCGACGCCACAGGCCGCTCGGATTGTACTTGGAGTTTGTATGGCCGCGCAAGTGGGTGGTGCTCCATGGCCACCCGCCTTCGAGGATTGACAAGAGAGAGCGCAAAAAAGGAACAAGCAATTCATTCCTGGGTGAGGATGTGAATTGACCACTGCGATTCACAAATGAATTGAATTTTTATCACTATTTACGTGATTGGTTAAAAACGGTTTAATTTTTTTTAAATAAGCCCTACCCTCAGTGTGGGAAAATGTTGCGGTATCCAAACTGCTTTTTGACTTCACTTTATATCAAAATCTGTGAACATTCGCGCAACACTATAGATTCTCGGAGGTTTCACGAAAAACATAAATTGTTGGAGGATTTGATAAATCGCAGGTTTGTACAAGAGAAAGTTCATACCCCTTCAAAAGCGATGAACGCCTATCACGGCTTTTGAAAATAGAAAAATCAATCCATAAATACGGTGATATTTCAGAACCATAAACACTATTTATTGATAATTTACGGTTGTTACATTTTTATAAACTCTAATATTTTAAAAATGGAAAAACCGTAATTTAAATAGTAAAATGGTCTTAATGTTCGGGATATTTGACTCTAACATTCGGGACAATTTTACAGTCGTTTTGATAGAGACACGATACAAATTTACATTCAAAATGCCCTGAATTATAAGCAGTTCCATATATACTGAAAGCAAATGGAATCGTTTGCAACTTCGTGGTGTGGCGCTGCCAGCAGAATGGAACAAAGAGACCAAGCAAACCAAAGCACGATGGAGACGGAGCAGCGCGTGCTGCAACTCCTGGCGCAGAGCATGGCGCCGACCGACCCGCTGCGCGCCGCGTCCGAGCGCGAGCTGCAGCAAATGCTCAAGGCGCCCGCGTCGGTGGCGCTGCTGGCCCCACTGTTGAAGCAGATCGTGCTGCTTCCCGACAGCAACCAGCACGCGCAAGTGACCCATCTGGATCCGAACCTGCGCCTCATGGCGGTGCTCTGGCTCAAGCAGTTCCTGAAGCAGCAGTGGAAGCAGAGAAGCGAGCAGATGAGCGACTCGGAGCGCGCGCAGATGAAGCAGGTGCTGCTCTTCGCAGCGCTGCATGAGCCGAACGCCACGATCGCGCTGCATTTGGCGCTCATTCTCGCGCAGATCGCGCGTGCCGAGTTCCCGAACCAGTGGAAGTTTGACCAGCTCTTCACTCCGATTCTGCAAGCTCTGCAAAGCAGCGTGGAGCAGCAGCAAGCCCCAGCGCAGGACCAGCAGCGACTCCTGGAGCAACGAAGCATCGACCTGACGTACCGCATCGTGAAAGAGCTCGCGACCCGGCGGCTGATGATGCACCGCAAGCAGTTTGCGATGCTGAGCGTGGAGATCCTGCCCCTGCTGCAGCAGCACTGGAACGCGACTGCAACGCGCATCAGCGAGCACCTATGGACACATTGCCAGCTGTCGCCAAATACGAACCCGACGCCAGCCGCGCTCCAGACAGCAACGGACCGCTTGGCGCTGCTGTTGACGCTGACAAAGCTGCTCTCGACGATGTTTCTGAACGCATTCCGCGATCTCGTGGGCATCCAAAATGGCGAGCTCGTGCGCTCTGCGCTCATTCAGTTCTACGAGCGACTGGAGAACCTCGTGCGGTTCTGCCACTCCATCATCGAAGCGATTGGGGCCGGTGCTGATGTCGAAAGCAACAGTGAGGCGACCAGCATGATCGCTGTGGTGGACAAATGCACGCACCGCATCGCCAGCATCGTTGTTAGCATTCAAAAGTCGTATCCGATCGAGTTCCGCGACTACCTGCCGCCGTTCCTCAATCTGTTCTGGAACGTACTTGGGTCGCTCGTGCCAGGCAACCCGCTCACAGCGGCAGCGGAAGCGCCTAGACGGCTTCAAATCGAAGCGCTGCAGTTCTTTGCGAACGTTCTGAGCTGCCGCCTGTACAAGAACGAGTCGCTCTCGGCTTCTGCTGCGGAAGGAGGCTCGAGCGTCGTCTCGAAGGTGATCACAGCAAGCGGCGACGTCAGTCTCACGGACGCGATGGTGCTGGAGGCGCTCAATGCGATCAACAGCTTCTTCTCGTCGGGAGCTAACAGCGAGAACCGCTTTGAGGTGCTGCAGCAACTGACGGTGATGCAGTACATGCGCCTCACAGCCAAGGACCTGGAGGAGTGGCAGAGCGACCCGGAAGCCTTTTCGGCGCTGAGCGAGAGTTTGACCACGCAGGAGTCGGTGCGCGCGTGTGCAGAGAACCTATTCCTGACGTTGCTGCAGAATTATCCAGACCAGACGATCCCAGGGCTCACGCAGATGACGGCGGCTGCGTCTTCCTATTTAGCAGAAATTGCCGCCGCTGGTTCGAGTGCGTCAGGCGACGACGACCCGCGCATTCTGGACATCGACGCGGTGCTGCTCGCCATCGGACTCGGCTGCTACGATTTGCACAGCATGTTCGAGTTTGAGCCCTGGTTTACGTCGAACCTTGCTCCGATCTTGGTCAGTCCTGTCGCGTCCATGGGCTCGATCCGCGGACTCCCCGTGCTCCGCTATCGAATCGTGTGGCTCGTGAGCTGCTGGCTAGCGCAGCTGTCGACCACCATTCGCCCACTGCTCTACGAGACTCTGTTGAACCCTGCAGCCTTCTTCCGGCAACAGGATGCAGACGCAGCTCTGAAGCTTCGTGTGGTGCAGTCACTCGAGTCGATGGTGAGCGACTGGGGCTTTGAAGCAGACGCGTTCGCGCCGTTCCTCCCGCGCGCGCTCGAGTGTCTGTTTACGTTTTTCCCTCAGACGGAGGAGTCGGAAAGCAAGATGAAGATCCTGAGCTGTCTCGAGGCGATCGTCCAGGCTTGCGGCGCGCACTCTGTGGCCTTCAGCGAACAGATCAGCGCTCCGCTACCGTCCATGTGGATGTCGGACAGCGATACCAGCAACCTGGTGCGTGGCAAGATCCTGCAGCTGCTCGCAAAGCTGGTCAACTGCGTGAAAGAGGGTCGAACTTCTTCAGTCGCCACAGGATCCGCTGCTGAGCTGCAACAAACGAGCCAGGGGGTGCAGAAGCTGGTCGAGATGTGTCTCCAGGTCGTTCGCTTCGCCACCGACGTGAGCAACCCGGACGAAGTGTTCCTCATGGAGAGCGGACTCGAAGTCTGGAGCGAGGCGCTCGCAGTGTCCACAGTGTATACAGAAGAGCTCCACCTGCTCTTCGGGAACCTCATTCGCCTCATGAAGAGAGACTACGAGTACGTGAAACTCGCGCTGCAGATCCTCAAACAGTACGCGAGGCTCGGACAAGCGCAGTTCTGGCAGCCGTACCATCCGAGCGTCGCTGAGCTTTTCCTCGATGTGTTGGGGAACGTCAAGGCGGAAGCCTGCGTTCAGCTTGCAAGAGCGCAAGAGCTGATCGTCGCCATGTTCCCAGCTGAGCAGCTGGTGGTGTGTGCGCCTGTGCTGACGGGGATGATCGAAGCGTGCGTGCTGTTTGTACGGAAAGACGCAGACCGCGAGCCCGAGATGGCGGTCGTGGGCTATTTAAGCGTGCTCGCGCGGCTGCTGATGCAGCATTTCGAGTTTGCAGTGGTGCACATTCTGAAGAACGACCAAGGCGTGCTGGGCAATGCGATCATCGACCTCATGCTGGTCAAGTTCTTCAGCGTGGGCTCCTCGTCGCTGAA
The DNA here is from genome assembly GCA_023334195.1 of Globisporangium emineosum. Classification (NCBI taxonomy): domain Eukaryota; phylum Oomycota; class Peronosporomycetes; order Pythiales; family Pythiaceae; genus Globisporangium; species Globisporangium emineosum. The sequence continues at coordinate 5,354 of JAASGK010000911.1, forward strand.
CCTCGTGCGACGGAAAGTGTGGGCGATCGCTCTTTGCTCCACACTTCCGATCTTGAACGACGAGCATTTAGAGAAAACGGGGCAGATCCTGGAGCTTGCCATGGACGTGCTGGAAGAGGAGCAGGACGAGCGAGAGGCTGAACAACAGGCTGCGGCGAACGCTGCAGTAAATGGAAACGCTGGTGATGAAGACGCAGGCGCATATCGCGCGTACAAAAGCCACCGAAAAGCTCCGAAGAAGACGAGCGAAGAAGACACCATCGTCAAGATGACGGATCTCAAGGCGTTTGCGTGCTCGAAACTGAACGAAGTGGCCGCAAAACTCGGTCCCGCGCGCTTTGAGCAGCTCCTGCAGACTGTCGACAGCTCCGTTCTGCGCAAGTTCCAGTCGTAACAACAAGCGGAGAACTGACTCACGACCACCTGCGGGTTTACAACCAACAACAGAGCTAGAGTCAACTTAATACAACCACCAATTTCGACTTGACCCGAGTCCTCCGCGGATCCCCCAGTTTGGTTGTTGGAGTTCCGGCTTTCCAAGAAACCCAACATGGGACAACAACAACCTGAAGGCTCGCATAGCAATGGCAATTCTCAAAAGCAGTCTCTGACCGACCACACAGCGCCTTCCTCTGTTCGGATTGCTGGGGTCCTGTTATCTTTCTGATGTTGATGGCTATTGCTGACCAACGCCAAGCTGTTTCGTGTTTGCAGGCGCTAAGATTAGGAAGCCGAGTCGCCAGTCTGGAGTCGAAACAGCAGCACGCCGTGCATCAGAAGCGCTCGTAGCGCAGCCATGGCTGCCGCCCGCTCGAGTCAGTTGGGATGAGGTCGTGCATCTTTTCGGGCATCCTTGGGTCCCGCTGAGCGCTGTCACGGGTGTTTACGACTGGTCGCTGGGAGGTAGTTCGGCTGTTGCCCTCGGAGCGGTGGTATCGGTCGTTTCCTCCTTTCGAGTTCCGAAGGTCCTCGGTCAGGGCGCTGACAAGGGCGCTCGACCAGCTGGGTGACTTGCTGTCGATTTTGTCGACCACCTTCCATCACTTCGCCCACCAGGAAGGATCGTCGGACTGAAGGTACTTGAGAGCCCCCCGATGTAATTGTTTGAGTACAGTAGGATCCACTACACACGCGACGCCGTGTTGCGTGGGTCCGCAGACTTGTTCGCCAGCACAAACTTGCGGACGCGCGAGAATAGGGCCCTGATGTGGTCCCACCACACCTCGTTCCCGAAGGTTGCGAGTCCATAGAGCGCATCGACGATGTCGCCGTAGCAGGCGCAGGTGGGAGCGCACGACGGAAGCGTGGCTGTCGACGGTGAGTCGGCGGAGAAATTGGCGTTGGAAGAGCCTCGCTCGAGCACCTCTCTCTCATTCAGAATCTTGAAACACATGATGCTCGCTCCACGCGAGCCGAGCCGTCCGCTGTAGAGCGCCATCAGGATCGCTGGCGATGCGTCGAAGTACACAGATTCCAGGTCCCTCAGCTCCAGCACAAACGACATGGGGGACTGGTACTTACCTTCTTCAGTCGAGAGTCCCTTGAACATCCTATGGACAGCGAGTTGATGGATCGGTGGAGGTGAATAGCTGCCCAGTGCAAGCTTGCTCACAATCGAGAAGCTCCCGGAGAACAGATGAGCAATTTCGGCTGGGGGGGTATTCATTTCTGTTGTTGGGAACTGTTGATGATGGTAGAGCTGACCTGGCTACTGCCTCTCTGATTCCTGACAATGCATGAACAGGTTGCGTCGATACCGAGTGCATTTGCGCGGGACCCAGGCCACCACCCACTTCCGGTTGTTGCAGCTGCTGCCGAAGCAGCCAAATCTCATTGCGAAGCTGCGCATTCTCTGATGCAAGTGTTGGTGCCGAAGGGCCGTGCGCACCTCGAGCCACTGATGGTGGCACTGACCATGCAGGTATCCTGGGTGCGAGTGGCGTCTCAGGCTGACCGTTCACTGCAGGACTCGGGGCACACTGCTGGGAGCGTGCACCGCCCTACTGAGCAGGATGGGATGCGTGAGCTTGCGGTAGTTGGAGAGACGAGCGAAACCGATTGGTCTCGGCCAAGAACTCGTTGAGGTCAAATGCATCGTGCTGTTGGGCCAGTGCCGTGCCTTGCAACCCAGTCCCTGGCGTGGTGACCATCTCAGGGCGAACCTGGTTCACGTCCGCAGTAGCAGTTTGTGCCTCCGACGCGGTCGCACTGGACTTCTTCTTCTTGTCCGGAGGGGCAGAGGCAAGAATTGGATCCTCGACAGTTCTTGATTGAGGTGACATGGTCGTCACGCCCGCTCGCTTCTTGCCAGAGACCCGCCCGGATGAGGGTGTAGAAGGGGGGATGCCGCTTTTGCAGTGGAACAGTTAGTGACCGCGTTCGAGATGGTTGCAGTTGCGGTCGCATCTTCAGCCAGCTCACCACGATCGGGGGCAGCCGCTACAGGTCCATTCGCAGTGACTGGGGTCGTTGCGCTACCTGCTGGTACGCGTGAGGCGCGAGCTGGACCAGTGGGGACAGTCACGGCGGGAGCACCAGCTTGGGGGACGGACGCGGACGTGGTGGTTGGTTTCTTGTTGTTGTTGGAGATCCACGTGCTTGAGCGCACAGATGGTGCTGGGGTCGCAGTCAGCGTGGCGCGGCGCCGAGGAGCCGATGGTGAGCTTGAGCTAGGGTCAGCAGGTTTGCCAAGCACCACGATACGCCCCGACGAAAGCACCACAACGCGATCTGTTGGTGTAGTTGGAGAGACAGCAGCCGTCGAGCGCCCCCCTCACCATGCGAAGCACTTGGAGACTCGTTCGAGGCCGCTGGTGGAGCTTCTTCAGCCGACGGTGAGCCGCGGGGAGCAGTGTTCGGGACGCTCAGGATAGCTGGTGTGGTGCGCTGCGCGCGGACTCCAGACTCCGGTGCGCGGCGGTGACGCTCCTGATGGTGCGACGGCGAAGCGCGCGTCGGCGAGGAGATTGAGCGAGGCCCGTGCAGAAGGGATCGCGCTGCGAGCGCGCATTCAGTCCAGTGTCCAACAAGATATGTCGTGAACTGAATGCGCACTCGCGTCCATCGAGCTGTCGGTGAACTTGGAAACCAGCGATGGCGCTTGAGCGCCATGAGCAAGACATGTAGTGACAAGGTAGCTTTGATCTTCCCTAGTTTTATCTTTAATCCATAAGTCTCACTTCGCAATTTGCATTTACGAGCTCAAGCTGCCACAGCTGGTGATGGTGGCGCGCTCGATGGGCGTGCGTGCGGCACGGTCGACGAGGCGACAGGAGAGCTGGCGGCGGAAGTCAGGGACATGTTGTCAGGCTTGATCTTGCTGGGCAAACTGGTTTCAGAGTGACCTCGCCCAGCGAGCAACTCGCTGGGCCGCCCGCTGCGGATGTGAAGGGTCGCTGTGCGGAGGGCGTGCTCGCGAAGCGCAGCACCCACATGCACTCGTTCTAACTCACAATCGACATGGCAAACTTCCCCGTGCTCGTGGGTTTCTTTGCGATCTGCTCGACGCTCCACGCTGGTCTCCTGCTGCAGATGCTCGTCATGTCTGCTCACAAGCGCAAGCTGTTCTTCCACTCGCGCGCTGGATGGTGCGCGAGTGGGATTCTCGCAAAGATCAGGTCTCTGCGGAAGATCGCGTCGGATTGCGTGAAGGCCGTGAAGCGTTCGATACGAGGCAATAATCCGCGAAGAGCTCTTGTCGCACCCAGCAGCGCTTCAATGAAAGAGTCGCTTCGTCGCGTAGAGAAAGCGGCTACGAGAGTCTGGGAGCGCTCGTTCGGCGTTGGCGGCAAGCACTTTGCGCTGCTGTTCCTCATCCAAGAGGCGGTCGAAGCCGTTCTCCAGTCCATCCAGGCGTACGCTCTGAGCAAGTACGTGCCGAGAGTGTGGGTCAACCGCTCGGCGGTGGTGTTCGTGGCTGTCAGCTGCTGGTCGACGCCCGCGATTCGCCAGCTGCTCTCCCGGTCGCCGCACGTGGAGCTCATTCTCTGTTTGCTCGTGGACATTGTGCTTGACATGGCGTCGAGCATCGGCGTGCCCGTGGTGCTGGGAGAATTGTACTTCCGCGACTACAACCCAGCGCTGCGGGACCTTGAGACCGTCAAGTGGTTCGACAACGCCTGGATCGCCAACCTCGACAGCGAGTTCAAGCAGCTGTTCATCCAGTCCTGGTTTGACTTCGCCACACGCGCGCTCTTTGCGGTGGCCATGCTGCTGTCGCTGGACGACGTCAAGCTGCTCGCGGCGGCTTCCGCGGACGTCGCGAGCGAATTGCTTCGCGCAAATGGCTCGTCGGAGAGCGCGGTCGTGCGACTCGGTCGGAGGGCGGAGAAACCGGTGCATGTGGCTCTGATCATCTGGGGCTTCGTCATCCTGGGGCTACACTTTGAAAGCGCCGGCGGCGATGCGGATCTAACCGACTGCACGGTGCGCGTGCGGTCGTGGCTCGCGTCCAAGCCGACGTGCGCGACGATGGAGATCAACTGCAAGAAGCGCGCTGGGATGGTCGGCACAGCGGCGGAGCTGGAGGCGCGCTGGGTGGTTTTCGACGAGCAGGCGCTCACGCTGGTGATCGTGCGCAACTGCAAGGAGCTCCACATGCTCGCGAGCACCCGGTCGTCCCCCCAGCTGATGGGGCTCTCTCTCTACTATAGTACGCTGGCCGAATGGTCTACGAGCGCCGCGCTGGCGAGGAATCGCCACCCGAACCTGCGGCAGATCTTGCTCGGGTTCGTCAACATGACGCCAGCCTGCGATCCGTCCAGCAACCTGCCGCCGGGCCTGCTGGCGTGCGACTTCCCGACGTCGCTCGGCGCGGTCGTGATCGCCGGCACTGTGTTTGACAAGCTTCCGCCAGACCTGTCTGAGATCTGGCCGCGCGGCTTGAACATGCGGCTTATGGGGAACGGCTACGTCGCGCTGCCGGATGTGGTGCTGCGCATGGAGCCCGTGTGACTCAACCTGCAGTACAACAAGCTGAAGCGTCTGCCAGCCGCGCTCTTCAAGCTGCCGTCGCTGCAATTGCTCGAGATCGTCTTCAACCCGTCGCTGAGCGAGCCGTCGGAGTTGCTCGCGGAGCCGTCGTCGGCGCTGCTGGAGCTCACGTTCCAGGGGACGAAGGTCTCGGGGCTGCCAAAGTGGATGGAGAGCGTCGCATTCCTCGGGCGCGTGCGGCCACCGCGACGCCCTTGTGCGCGCAGCTGCAGACGAACACCGACAGCAGTGCCTTGGCGAGCCGTCTGCTCTGCGTGGTGTCATCCTAAAGAGCGCTCTGTGGCGTCATCCATCACCGTTGCCTGCCAGAAAGATCTTATGGAGTCGCACGTTGAAGCAGGTTCAATTACCATACCAGACAAACCGTTTTCGTCATTTGGTAAATGTTGACACACCGTTTTTGTCATTTGGAAAAATGTTGGTGGACTCCTGAGTGGTCGCAAATCGGTAAATGATATTTTCTACCAATCATAAGCCATTGTGTGCAATCCCGCACACACCTTGATAGGAACTTTCTGTTCCGGATTTGCAATATCCCGCAGAGATCTTGACCTGGTCTCGTGTATATAATGTGGATTATACGGCTTATCTGCTGGCAAATATCTGCCTTTTCTGATATTTTCTGGGAATTTATTCTAAAAATACAAGCAACGTCAGATAATTGTTGCGTTGCAGCGAGTTGCTCGAGCGTCCTTTGAGATCTGGAGTCGGAAGTGATGAGGCGAGAAGAAAAAGTTACGTACGACTTCGAGCAGTCTTCATTTTGGGCGAAACCCAAGCCAAACGCGTGCATTCGCAGTGAAGACTGCGAATGGACGCATTTGGCTTGGGTTGCCTTTCCTGTTTGGACTCGAGCCATTCCGGTTTGATTACACATAGTACTGTATGGTAATACGGAGAGGCCATTTTGCAAACAAAATGGTCTCTCGCGCCACTCATCAACCTATCAAAATCGACACTGACAAGTGTCGATTTTGATCCCTCGAGCCATGGAGGACACGGGCATGCCACTGCCGGAATCCCAACTGCCGCCCCTGCAGGCCGAAGCGAGCACACCCAAGCGCAAACGACAAGAGCCGCAAGAGCAACTTGACACGCCCGCTGAGGTGCGCGCAATGATCTTACTGCTCTGTCTGTGGGGTGGCCTACTACAGGCGCAGGTCGCAGTTTTCGTGCGGCGTCCGATCTGTCAACAGATCGGTCAGATCGACCAGTAGTGACGCACAAACGGATACCGTAACTCGGGCAATAACTACACGAACTGGCCACTTCACAGGTGTGTGTGGAGCGAGTCGAGAGAGAATGAAGGCAACCAGCTGAAGCAGGACATGTATGTACTGCAGCTGAAGGCTGGTATTGTGTGGCTCGGAGCATCCGAGAGTACGATCTTTTTTTCTGTGAGAGTCGCGAATATGGATGGACAGACGATGCTGGCGATAGGCGACCATCACCGGTGTGATGGTCGCGTTTCTTGAGACAGACAGGCCGTCAAATGGACCTTTGACCTTGAGGACACGTGCGACCTCTTGCCTATGGCTACCATCTCCAAGTCGGCGAGGCTCGTGTGTTCCAACTTGACTGGCAAAATGGCAGACGTTAAGAATTGTCCGAAGAAGCTAGCGAGGCATGCCTCGCGATCCCCACTCACGCCCTGTTTGACTGGGTACACCAAACACACAACTACGGAAACAATGGAACAACAATTGCGTCACTCGGATTGCACTTTGGCGTCAGAGGTCCTTCACAAATGTATGGGTCTTTAAAAATGGGCGCGCGTGTGCCTCGCCGCCTCTTCTACCTTCAGCTAGTCCTAACGCGCCTAACGCTGGACGCACACTCACGACATGATGTACTGCAGGCCCAAGCGGTTGGCGACGCGTGGCGTCTGGTGGGTCTGCTGCTGCTTCGCGAGCCGGTCGTCGAGGCTGTCCACGGCGCGCGGCGTCTCGTCCTCCTCGTCCTCCTCGTCTTCTAGCAGCTCGAACGTGGACGGGGACAGCGGCGCCTCGGGCTCAGGCTCGAACGAGAAGCGGAGCTCCAGCGGCGCCGGCTCGTTGACGGGGGTCATCACAGGGGACACTGGCGGGGTGTCGTTCCCGTCGAGCTCTCCGATCCTCGACGACGACGAGATGAGCGCGTTGTCCAGCACCTGCGACGTGGTCATCGGCCCGCCGAGCAGCTTCGTGAGCCCCGAGAGGAAGTCGACATCCAGGTCCTGGCGCAGCACCTGGTTCCGCTCGCTGAACGTGTACGTCGTGCACGTGTCGTAGACCACTTCTTGGTCGATCAGCGCCTGCACGAGCACCTCGTTCTCGAGAATGTGCGGGAAGAGCATCTCGATGGTCGTGCGGTTCAGCCGCACGCCCAACAGCCCGCGCACGACCGCGACGGGGGACTCGCGCGGACCCATGATCTCCGCCGAGGTCGTCTTCACCCACATGGTTTCGTGGGCCTCCGAGTAGCGCCGCCACTGCTCCACGACGTTGTCGATGCCCTTGGCGTCCCCAAAGAGCACGTCTGGGTCGAGGAACGCGTTGAGAAAGCCCACTTGCACCTCGAAGCACTTGCGCACGTGGCCGCCGGCGTTCGGGTTGTGCAGCCCCTTGGAGAACATCACGTAGTACTGCTCCACGGCCTTGCGAATCGGCCCGATGAGTGACATGCGGTCGCTCCACATCCGGGACTCGAGTAGATGCCGCGTCTGGCGAAGCCGCTCGACGCTCTCCCGGAGGCTATTGACGTCCAGACGCAGGTTGTACTCGGCCGAGCCCTTCTTGTCACGGTACCGGCGCTGGCTCACGCGACATTGCTTGCGGCGGCGCTCCAGGCGCTGGTCGCTGTCGCCGGTGGGCAAGATCGCCACTGTCTTGGCCTTTGTCATCGTCGTCGTCCTCGCTGGTGGGGACGGAGCGGCGCTGCCCAGCGCAAACGTGCCGCCGGTGGTCGCTGCTGGCCTGCCGGCTATCGCGGAGGGCTTGCGTTGCGTCATGTGGGTCGAAAGATCGAAGGGTGCGTGGATGGATGGGTTTCGCTGCGCGGACAGAGAGGGGGAGGCGTGCGCGCGTGTCGAGCGAAGCGAGTGTGTGTGCAACGTGGGGAAACCCTTAATGATCTCTCCAGGAGCGACAGTCTTTGGGCGTGAACGATGGTGGGACGGAGGTCTGATGCACAGTGGCGCTGCGTCTAAGTACGAAGGAGTGTTTCCAGTTGAGTCGCCTTTTTGTGAGCAGCGTGCTGCCTAATGCTGCTGTCACAAAATTGGCACTCGCGTGATGGAGCCGCCTCCTCCTCATTTTCTGCGTGATCTTGCATACTGTACCGGTACATGTAAGCGAAAACGAATCACTGGTTTTGGCACTGCACTTCACTGTGGTCGTGCAGGTTTCTTTGATGTAAGCCATTCGTACCGTAAACTACAAAATATCCCACTTTATCGAACGGTTTGAGAATATATTGATCTTGTCTGGGGTCCTAACATGAGCCAGTTCGGCCTCATAGAATAAGACGAAAATGGAAAGCGTTTGTAGCCAGCACACAAAAACATAAGCCAACTGCTCAAGCCGAGGTTATTATTATTAAAGACTTGCTCGATGGCATGAATGCAGTCGGGCACGCTTTCGAAATGAGCCTTCAAGAAGACGATTTGCATTCAGCACTATATCATCGTCGTCTGATCAAATTTTGCAGTCAATAGATTTAAAGAGGTAAAATATATTATTTTCCAAAGGACCCTCTAAATGCGATATTTATCTCGTATCTGTTTTTACGGGGTACAAGTTTGGTCTTGCTCAGTTTGCCAATCTTTTGGAATACCGTAATACTCGAGGTAATTGTCGTAGCCATGTGCACCAAAAAAGCACTTGCCCGAACCCTGGGCGAAAAGAGCGTGTACTGTGGCTGTAAAAAGTCTCCGCACCCCTGAAAATTTATCACGTTTTGCGAATTTTCTCCGCTTGTGATAACTTTCACCAGGAGAATTTGGGACGGGAATATTCTCCGTGATGAGTTGGTCAGTCTGAGCCGTCTCTTAGTCCATAACGCCAAACCGTTTCGTCACAATCCCATTTTCCAATTTTGGGTCTCCACAAAAAGTGTCCGCAC
>JAASGK010000912.1:0-14435 GCA_023334195.1 Globisporangium emineosum
CCTACAACAGGAAGACGACCGACTTCGCGCGCTACAAAGCCTACGTGGAGAAAAAGAACGAGATAAACAGGCGTCTGAGCCCCGTGTACAACAAGTACATCTTCCGGAAGCTGAAGCTGGGCGGCTACATGCGTCGCCAGATAACGGAAGCTCGTCTCCTGAATCGGTTCGAGAAGCTGTTCGGAAGCGGAACAGAAACGATAGTCGTGATAGGGGATTGAGATCAGAGGCAGCACCGCAGATTCAAGGAACCCGTCAAGGGCAAGGGCTTCAGGATGATGTTTCGGAAGACGGGCTACGACGTGTACCTGGTCGATGAGTTCCGCACCAGCGGCAGGTGCAGCGCGTGCGAACAGGGCGAGTGCGAGACGTTCCGGGTCTGCAAGAACCCTAGACCGTACAGGAGCGACAGCATCTTGCGTCACGGGCTGGTCAGGTATAAGACCTGTTCCAGGCTGTGGAACCGAGATACGAGCGCCGCGTCGAACATCTGGAAGGCGGGGAAGAGAGCGATCGGAGGAGAGAGTCGCCCCGAGTACCTTCGAAGGGCCAAAGGCTCGATCAGTGGTGCTACGTCGGTAGGGAACGAAGTTCCCGGGTGTCTTTCGACGCTTCCACGCAACCACGACTTGACGTAAAGCGCGTATAATAGTGATAAACTCCTAATCCAAATATTGTTTTCGGATTTGGTTTTGGATTTTCGGCGAGCGTCACGTAACCTAACCAGCAAACACTCATTTTGATATAGTGATTTTTGCCTATATAACCTGAGAGTTATATAGGCGAAAATCACTATCAAAACCTCCAGGCGCGTGTCTGTGGTCGCCGCAGTTGCGAGGCAGAAAACCGCAAGATTCACGCCAGGAGCTCCACCAAAGAACTGAAGGCAGCCAAGCGCTACGACCAGAAGCTCAACATATGGACGCCCTCCGCCGCTCCGCGACGCGCCATGTGTGCAGGAGCGCCCAGCTGACCCACTGCCACCAACGCCACTGCTGCCATCGCAGCGCTGGGCTCACGAGTGCGCGCCGCTGCTTCGCGACGAGCGTGCGACGAGAAGACGAGCGCGAGCACGATGCGCGTGACGCTAAAGACCAGTTCACGCAGCGACGCGCAGCTAGTATAGCTTCGGCTACTGCTCATGGGCGCGTGGACGTTGGCCGCAGTGCTGGCGACCGAGAGGCGGTCGAGCGCTCGCACTCGTTCGCGCAGGAGTTTGTGAAGCCCGTCATGGACGCGACCTTTCTCGTCGACAACTACACCGCACCCGCGCTCGCTGCTGCCTACCAGGACAGGTGCGTTTGCTTTCATGTGGCTGGCTGGTGGTATGCATGATAGACCAACACACTGATGTTGATTACGGTGTTGCTTTTGTAGAGAATACACGCTTCGGTTGTGCGCAGACCTGCTGAACGAGGGCAAGCTGGACGAGCTCAAGAGCGTGCTCCAGCCATATCAAGGTACGGAAAGTCCGCCAACGGACACGACTGCTGCGACGAATGAATGCTACGAAGTTGATAATGTGGACGTGTGATTGTATAGATTTCTCGCTGGAGAAGCACACCAGGACCATCACGCCCATCCAGCAAGCGTTCGCGCCGCGCCACCTCGAGCGCATCCGCAAGCGCCTGAGTCGCCTGCCGCGACAGATCACCAAGGCGTACACTGCGCGCGCGTCGGTCGTGATCCCGCTGTGCATGTTCGAGGGCGAGCCGTCCGTGCTGTTTACTGTGCGCTCGCTGACTGTCGGCAAGCATAAGGGCGAGGTGTGCTTTCCCGGCGGGATGGTGGACGCGAACGACTCGTGCATCGAAGCCACGTGTCTGCGCGAGATGAACGAAGAGGTGGGACTGGCGCCCGAGGTGGTGCACGTGTTGGGCGTGCTGCGCTGCGACTGGTCGAGCGTCACGTCCATCACGGGCATCGCCGTGACCCCCGTCGTGGGCTTCATCGGCGAGATGAGCGACCAGTCGGTCGTGATCAACGAGGCCGAGGTTGAGTCGCTCTTCACGGTCTCGCTGCGGGAACTGAGCGACCCGAGCAACTGGATCCGCCGCAACAACGCCACGCCCGTGTTCACCGGCGGCCCACACGTCATCTGGGGGCTCACAGCGTACCTGCTGGACATTTGTCTCCAAGAAGTGCTGCTCGTGAGCGAGTGAGCGCGTGAGTGAGAGATCGCCACAAGACCACTAGCCTCCTGTATACCAAAACCAAAGTACGTACATGTGAATATGTTTTTTCCTCTTCCAAAATGGCTACATTTTGCGCACATCATGGCTACATGCTGTCCTCCATTAGAATTCTAGAATTCGAAGCCTAGAGCTCGTCAAAGAGCTTCGTGAGCTGCTCACTGGACGTCTCCTCAGCCTGCGCCTGCTGGTCCTGGATGAGATTGTAGAGCAGCGCGAGGGACGTCGCACTGTGCGCGCCGTGCAGCCACGCGCCGTCGCTACCGGCGCCGATCTCGCCGAAGAGCTCGATGACCGCGCCGTCGTTGGACTTGAGGAAGTGCCGATGCAGCTCGCGCGTGCCGTCCAGCTCCATTGTGTACACTGCCACGTGCACGTTCTTCTCCTCAAAAGCCAGGTCCAGCGGGTCCGTGAGCGCGTACTCGTGCACAAACACCTTGCGCTGCGAGCCGCGCGGTCCTTTCCAGCGCCGCGCCTGCTCGCAGATCGTCCTCAGGTCCGGGAGTCCGATCTCCCCGTCGTGCGGCACGAAGAAGTCCTCTTCCTGGCCGTGGATGCGCCGATACACGTCCAGCATCCGGCCGTTCATGTGGATGTGCAGCAGGTACGCGTACACGCAGACAAGCGAGAAGCACGTGAGTGCTGCGTAGATGATGACCGTCATGACCACCCCGACGAGCCCACTACCTTCCTGCGCGAGGAAGCGCGTGTAGAGCTTGAACGCGTCGCCGTCGACGCACTTGCACTTGCTGGACGCGAGCGACTCGGCGCATCCGGCCGCCACGGAGCTGCAGTTGTAGTGGTGCATGAAAACGTCCACGGCGAGCACCAGGTACGGGTCCAGCACGGTCGCGAGCCCCACGCAGACGATGAAGTTGGACGCAAAGTGCGGCAGCTCGCCAACGAACCGCTGGCTGACCGCGGCCGAGAGCGCGAGGAAGCCAAAGACCAGCACGTTGCCCAGCACGCCGAACGCGATCACGCCGATCTCGGTCGACGTCGCGATCGTCTTCCACGTATACTTGACGAGGCACGTGGTCCACTGCGGCCGGAAGTCGTACACGGGGATGCGGTTCCCGCGCAGGAAGATCCACTGTATGACGTAGTGCACGTACACGCGCAGCCAAAGCGTGAAGAGCAGCAGCGCGACCAGGCGCCAGAACTCGAGCGTGTGGTAGTTGGCGAAGCCTAGGTCCACGAGAAGCTCGTGGCGCAGGTAGTAGAGCTTGCGCTGCATGTGGAAGCGCTTTTGGTGTGACGTCTCCACGGACGTGGCTTCGTTCACCGAGAACTTGTAGTTGTCGACGTCCAGTGACCCGGATTTGGAGCTCTTGGGGTTCTCTGGGTCTTCGTCCGCATTGCTGTCGTCGCTGCTACTGCCGCCGTTATCATTATCATCTTCCTCTTCGTGGTAGGCGCTGTATGCGGCCTGGTGGTGGCGGGACGTGGGCGATTCCAAGCCATCGGAAGATTGGTTGGCGCTTGATTGTTGTCGCTGCTCTTGGCGCTTCTTCTCGACCATTTCACCAGACTGAAGGTATAACCCAGAGAGAGTAGAGAGAGAGAGAGTTAGCATCCCCAAGTGAACACTCCCTCCTACTATTGGAACCAACCAAACAGCGAACTTACGTAGACTCGGGTTTTCTTTGGCGCCAAGAACCGTTTCCAGGTGCGTCGGAAACTCGTGAACACTGGCGCGAATGGGAGTCTGGAGGAGGAGGAAGATCCGGACGAGCCTGTCTGACTGCTCTTCTTCCGCTTGATGACGGGTTGCCGCCACTCCTCGCCATTCTCGCTCGGGTCTTCCAGGAGCAGCGTCCGTGAAGAAGGGTACGAGCCCACAGCTGAAGCTGAGCCTCCGCCGCCGCCTCCGCCTCCGTGTCCATTTTGCGCCTTTTTCGAGAGTTTGTCTTCCTCAAAACTCTCCAGGGCTTCATAATCGAGAATCACAGTACGATCATTGCTTCTGATCATCTTCTTCTTCTGGTCCCCAGTTGTCGTTGTCGTGTGTCTAGTTCGAATCTGGTTGTGCGGAGACTCGCCCCCAAACTCGCTCTTGACTTCGTCTTCATCATCTTCGTCGTGGTCCTCCTGTAAAAACAGATTCCGCCCACTTCGTCCCTGTTTAATGTGCGTCTTGGTCAGCTTCCGCATGTACCGCTGGTGGTTGTTCTCGAGGCGGTAGAGTCCGCTGCTCTCGTCGATCTCGACATCGAAGTCGTCATCAAGCGCACCATTTCGAGGCAATTTAGAATTGCTACCACCACCGCCACCACCATTGTTACCACCTCGCGGCAGTCGCTTCTCCAAGTGGCTCACTTTGAAATACAGGTTGCAGAGCCAGGAAGAGAGGTCGTCCTGGTACATCTGCTCAATGTCCCTGAACTTGTCCATTGTCGGATCCATCTCGCCCTTCAGCATCGGGATCTTGTATTTACCCTGGATGCACTGGAAGTCGGGCGTCGCGAGCGGCATCGCACCCCATGCGACCACCTGGTCGTCGCTCTGTTGCTGTTGCTGCCCACGTTGTCGCCTCTGGTGGTGGTGCCCAGATGAGGAAAGGTGGAAGAGCTCGAAGATCAGCACGTTCCCAGGCCGCAGCGTGCACTCGGGAGGGCACACGACGTACACATTCTGGTTGATCACGACCTCGGTGTTGTAGAACCTACCGCGGTGGTGGAACGGACGCGTAAAGTTGGGCTTCCCCAGTCGAATTTGGTGACCCACGCTCGGCAGTAAGCCATCCATTTCTGGATCAGAGTCGTCGCTTTTGCGGCTCTTTTTGTTCTTGTGGCGCTGCTGTCCCCCTTTCCGTCTGTTGTTATTGTCACCTTTGCTCGCCGCCGCTGGATTGTACTCGGGGTCCCATGCGCTCCAGTGCAGCGCGTGACCGCCCAGTCGGTCGTACAGAGTCGCGACCATGACGTAATGGCCGCTCGGGAGCTTGTCCTTGAGCGCGTTGAGCATCTTGACGCGGATCTTGATGGTCACGGGGATCTTTTGCCATTCGACGCGGTACCGTTTCCGACTCTGCGGGACGCGAGAGTGCGCGAGATCCCCATAGACACGCTGGACGCGAGCCTGTTGGCGCTCAAGCTCGCTCTTCAGGTGGTTCTCGGCCTGTTGGAACACGTAGCCGAGCCGCCGGGTGCGGAGCTGCATGGCTTCGACAAACTGCAGTCGCTCTTTCGCGAGCACCTCCTGGCGCTTTCTCGCTTCGTGGAGCAGCCTCGCGCGCGCAAACTCCTCCTGCTTGGCCAATTGTACCTCACGCCGACGGTACAACTCGCTTTCCAGCTCCGCATGGCGCAGTTTGGCTTCTTCGACGTCCTGCTCGCGCTGCTGGATCTCTTCAACGGGCACACTGCCGACAACAATCTCGGCATTGGGGATCACGATCTCAAATTCCGCCAGGTACTCGGGGATCTCGCGCTGCAGCAGTTCTTCGGTGAGCACATCGATGATCGAGTGATCTTCTTGAGTTGCTTGAGGCAATGGAGGTAGCGGCACGAAAGAGTCGTCAGCGTCCCAGAACCCCGAGTCTTCGCTCGCGTCCATGTTGATGGAATGCTCTTCGTAAGAGTGTTGACGAGATCCGCTTTCTTCGGTAGCATCATCGCCATCTGCTCGTTCTCCATCACGCTCGCTGCCATCCTCATATTCATCGTCTTCTCCACCTTCACCTTCGCTCTCTTCGTCGCCTGTTGGCCCACGAAGGAGCCACTTCTTCTCTTCTGCTGCTGCTGCATCACTCAGGCTATCTTCCGCGTACCGCTCCGCTTCTGCGTCTCCTGTATGCTGCACGAGTTGCGCGTGGGGCCTCTGCATCGCTCAAGCGCTCGCGTTCCCTTCTCGATGGAAAGAGCGGTCCGGAGCTGCTGCTGGATGCCGAGTGGTGGCCACCATTGCTCTCTGAGCGCCGCTGACAGAGCACGAGGAAGTCCATAAAAAGAAGAAGCGCACGCGGAGCGAGC
This sequence comes from Globisporangium emineosum, assembly GCA_023334195.1. Classification (NCBI taxonomy): domain Eukaryota; phylum Oomycota; class Peronosporomycetes; order Pythiales; family Pythiaceae; genus Globisporangium; species Globisporangium emineosum. Next base: position 6,167 of record JAASGK010000912.1, read on the forward strand.
GCACGAAGCTACAAATAGCAGCTTACGCTCACACAGGCACAGCAACAATACTTGGTGGCTCATACGATCGTTTCTCTATGCAATGTCCTCCTGTTCTGCTGGACATCCATTTTTTTGGCGGAAAAACAAACGAAAGAACCATCACTCATGTTCTTAACAAAGGAAGGGAATATTGCGGATATTCAAATCTAATATTTTCTACTTGAGGTACCCTCGTCAACACTGTGGACACCCAAAAGTAGATGCCCGTCAAATAAAACAGCATTTGAGTGGAGGAAGACGAATCAAATACAGTGCGGTACAAATCCTACCTACTTTTGGATGTCCACAAGTTTGAACAAAGGTTCCTAAAATATATTTTAATATGTAAAATAACCCGCATCCAAATTTAGATGTAATGGCACTTGATCCACCGACCGACCATTGATTGACACGCATGCGAAACAACCAGCAGGTCACCATTTGTGCTGAGGCGAAAACACGATGAATGCAGACGAGAAGCCCTGGCGCCCGGATCGCGTTCTTCAGGGTGAGAGCAGACCTCTCTCTGCGCGTCCTCGTCCTGAGCGAGCGCACACGTGTTTGTGGCTCTGCGCGCTTCCGAGAGCGCAGTAATGGTTGCCCGTCCCCGCAACAGTGGTGCATATCAGAGTCGCCGTCTCGTTTATTCGCAAATGACTCACTATGGCTGGACCAGTTGGACCTCAACGTCAATCTCCCTCCACGTTTCCACCTGGATGTGTACCTCTTGTGTGTGGACTGAAGGTCTCCATTGACAAGCGTGAATGTGTGTCGGACACTTCGTCATGTTGCCCTTGCTGCTGACCTGCTGGGCAACTGGTCGACTGGCTTGCACCTTAAGTCCCTTGCCCTGCAGGCTTTGGTCGACTGGCTGCAGTCTTTCGAGGCTCATTCCCACTTTCACCGAGTGACCCACATAAGCCTCGCTCCGATCTCTTCGCGAGATATTCCTTCAGCATTCCACCCACGATGTCCACTGCTCCGTCCAAGATCTCGCTGATCCGCCAACCGCAGGCGCTCACCACGGTGCACGACCCATCGCGCCGCCTGGACGACAAAAGCGGCGTCAAGAGTACCATCCCGTTGGTCAACTACAAGAGCGCGTCGTACTTGGCCGAGGTACTCGTCAACGGCCACAAGGTCACTGTGCTTGTCGACACGGGCTCGTCGGATTTCTGGCTCTCGTGCGCGTTCGCGTCCGACTTTGGCTGCTCCACGTACTGTCCGTACGACGCGACGTACCTCATCTACGGGTCGGGCACGGTGTGCGTAATCGGCGCCACCGGCACGCTCCAAGTGGGCGACCTTGAACTCAAGGACTACGTCATCTCGGTTGGCCAGGGCCGCAACATGATCCCCGACACGGACGATAGCATCCTGTCGTCCGGCACCCAGGGTCTCTTTGGGCTCGCGTACGCGTCGCTGGCCGCGATCCCAAACACCAAGGCCGGCCAGTTCATCGACCACCTGGACAGCTTCTCGATCTACCTGACCGACGCCGCCAACAGCACGGGCTCGTTCCTCATGCTCAATGGCCTCGACGACGAGCTGGTCGCCAAGGAGAAGATGAAGCCGCTCACGATCCCAGTCAAGGAGAACCCGACCCACTGGAAGATCGGTATGACGGCGTTCCAGGTCGGCGACGACGCGGTTGAGTTCCCGTGCAGCTCGTCGTCGCTGATGTTCGCCGACGACCCGACCCGCTGCGACGCCATCGTGGACACGGGCACCTCGTTGCTGTCGATGCCCGAGTTGCTCTTCAAGAGCTTCGCGAAGAAGTACCTGATCGCCCAGGGCTGCAAGGACGCGCGCGACCTGGTTGTCGGATCCACGACAGAGATCTACTTCTGCGAGAGTTCGGTCAAGCTGCCGCGCCTAAGCTTCACGTTCGACGACTACACGTTCTACATCAGCCAGAAGGACTATGTGGTGCCCGTGCCGGGGTCGGCCGCCGTGATGGTCGAGCTCCAGTCCAGCGGCACGACATCCAACGTGTGGGTCCTCGGCGACACGTTCCTCAAACTCTTCTACTCGTCCTACGAGGTCAACAAGTCGATCACGTTCTACTGCCGCGACCAGGACTGCGCCGAGGGTGTGGTCAAGAACCCGATTGAGCCACAAGCTCGCAAGCCTAGCAGCAATAGCAGCAATAGTGGCGGTAGCTCGAGTTTGGTCACCAGTAGCGATAGCAGCAGCAAGAGCGAAGACGCTGCTGCGATTGCGAACGGTGGTCTCATCACCACGAGCTCGAGCTCCAGTGGTAGTGGCAGCACTGCGACGATCCTCGCGGTCGTCCTGGGTCTCGTCGGCGCCGCCCTGCTTGTCGCCGCGTTCTTCTTTATGCGAGCTCGCAAGCGCCGAGCCGCGGCCGCCAAGGCTAACGCTGCCCAGAGCCCTGGACCAGCACTCATGGGGGACACTCCCGTCACAGCAGCCGGCGCGTTCTACTCTGCGCCAGCGGAGACGCCAGTGAGCGAGCACGTCTAACTGTAAATATCAAAAGTTACCGAGAACTCACTCAGCCAAACCGGACGATGACAAGTGGTATCATCTGAAAAGGGTCTGTTCTTCTTCGTATCTATAAAGTTGCCACGTAGCGCTGGCGACTCTATTTTGCGCTTCAGTAGTAGCAATAAATACCTCGTTCACCTATAAGAGCAGAATGTGCAGCAGTGAGTGGCGTCGCGCTTCTCCAACGTTTGGCATTCATCACGGACTCATCATCAATGGTTGAACAACAGCTCAAACCTCTGTAGCTACCGGTAGATTAGCCCAAGTGTTGCTTCTTCTGGGGTCCTCTGTGATCGTCCTCAAGTCCACAATCGTCTCCGTTCACGGTGATCATTATCTGTGCTTTCATTCAACGTCAAGATAGTTGGTCGTCTCTCTGGTCTCCTGTAGTGCTGTTTAGCTCGCCTTTCTCTCCAAGCAAGCAAGAGGACGACAGTCCGTCCACTTCGATTTCCAAACTGCCAATCAGGTGTGCGCGTGCAAGTGGAAGTCGTTAGTTGAACGAGACGGGCGCATCGCACTCCTTCAGAGAGACGCGGAGGCTTTCTTTTCCAATCGTGAACTGAACGTGGGCTGTTCATCTATTGCTTGATCGTCACTTTTGCTCGTAGACCTGCTTTGACGTTCACTTCCGTCACACTCACACCTGTAGGAGTCCGTCCTACCAGCGTCAAGTTGAGACTGGCTGATCGACAGACTGGCTGACTGGTCTCGTCGTTCTCTTGACTGGACCAGCAGCTCTCTCACACACACATCTCCACACGTGCAACACCAATTTACATACCATCGGAGATCACGACTTCTCGGTTCACGTGCTGCGCCGACTGGACGCTCTGCACGGGAGCATCCGAGGAGCCGGATAAGTCCAAGATCATGCGAGTCGACATGCTCGAATTTTCACGCACAGTTGGGCTCACGACGGACTCGGTTGTCGCTGACGCTTCTTGTCCATCTGCTCCGGCACCAGTGCCACTTGGTCCACGCGGCTTCTCGCGCGCCTCTCGGTCAAGCTGGTCCTGCAGATCTGCATAACTGTCCAACACTTCGGAGATCTGTGCTTGGAAGATCTCGGGCGTCGTGAACCCTTTCGAGTACTTTGCCTTCTGCTCTTCCGACTGCAACTCCGCATCGATCGACTTGGTGACTTCGTGGAACGTCTTGTCAACCATCGACGTGCTCACATCGAGGAACGTCTTCCACCGCTGCATGGACTTTGTCGAGCCGCCAGGGAGCAACGGCGGCTTGCGAGTTGCTGGAACAGCATTGTCGCGCTTGCTTTCTTCTTCTCCGTCGTCCTCGTCGTCGTCCTCATCGTCGGTCCCTCTCCTGCTTTCCTCACCTTCACCATTGTTAAGAGACGAACTAGTCCCACCGTCCGCATTCTCTACAACTTCCCCATCATCATCTTCTTCTTCTCCTTCTGACGAAGACGAGGACGCGTGGCGCAGCGTGCTGAGCATCCCGACGACCGTGTCCCGCGCCGTCTCCGTGAGGTCGCTGTCGTCGATCATGCCGTCGAGCTCGCAGTTCCAGCAGATTTTCTCGTCGCCATAGTCCTTCGCGCACTTCTTGTGGTAGTACTTGCCGCAGTCTTTGCAGTGGATCAGGGTCTTCACCCACTTCTTCTCTTCGCAGATCACGCACGGCTCCAGCTGGCGCACGGCACGACGGCGGTCGGTTTTCGGTGGACCAGCAATACCAGCAGTAACAATGCCTCCAGCTGCAGCTGTAAAAGTAACCCGCTGCGCTGTTCGCGACGGATCCGATGCGAAGAAGCCAGCCGGTCCGAGACCACTAACAACACCGAACGCTGGGGTAGGGTGAAGCATACCTTGGCTGCTAAACCCACTGCTCAGGACCAGTGTTGGTTTAGCTGAATTGCCCTCTGCGGCGGCTGCTGTTGGTGTCGGCGGCTCACTGAATTCGTATCCATCGTCGCTGCTGTCGTCGTCGTCCGAGTCTGTGAGATTCGTTAGATCCACGACCTCGAGCAGCTGCAGGTGCAGCTTGCGCGTCTCCTCTTCGTCGCTCATGGGCTCGTCGTCGTCACCATCGACAAAATCCTTCATGAAGCCCATGAAATCCGCGCTGCAGTCTCCCAAGGCGAGCGGTTTGGAGATCCGTTTAACGATCGTGACGACCTCGCGAGCCTTGATGACTTCCTCTTTCTTCGCAGCCTGCTGGGGGGTAGTTGTCGTCAGATTAACAGTATTCGTTTTCATATCCCTCGTCACCGGCGCTGGAGCACCACTCATTACCGAAACTGGAGTCGCCTGAGGAATCTTCTTTCTTGCCAACAAAATGGTAGTAGTTGTTGGCGATGACATCGTTGCTGCTGATGTTGTTCTCTCAAGATTAGCGCTGGTGGTCGTCGCAGGACGAGCAGTTTCGCTACTGCGATTGATACTGGATGGAAGTGCCGCTGGCGCATTCACAGGTGCTGGCTCTCTCGGCTTCGAGGCGGCCGCTGGTACGGGTGTAGTAGTTGGCTTCGGAGCACTAGCTGATGTGGCTGCTGGCCTTGAAACAGGAGCTGGTCCCTGTGATGGTGGCACAGGTCGTGCTCCGGAAATTGGTGCCGGTGCACTTCGTTCAACACTCGGTGCTGGTGCTTTCAGTTCACCTCTCTGTACGCTTGGTGCTGGTACTTTCAGCTCAGCCCTCTGTACGCTTGGCACTGGTGCTTTCACTTCGACTCTCGATGCTGGTAGTTTCGGTTCAACTCGTTGTACGCTTGGCTCTCTTGGTGACATCGGTACCACGTTTACTTGGCGGGCTGGAACAGCCGGCTGCGCTGCAGGTGCCGCCCTGGTTTCAAGAGGAGACGCAGATGTCCTAGTGAAAGCTGTCGTCGTTGTAGTTATGTTCGAATCTGGCGGGATCGTCGCTGGTCTACTTGGGGTAGCTGAAGTTGCAGACACAGGGTTCGAAATCCTTAGTGGCAGCACCGCATCATTTCTTGCTGTTGCTGCATTTGTTGGTATCTCTTGGGAAGATACCACCCCTGTTGCTCGCTGCTGTTGCTGTGGTGGCTCTGGCACTTTGCTCTGCGCCGCTATCTTTGACCTTCTTGCAATGTGCAAACCGTCGTGCACGGTCGAAAAATCGCTCGCGTTAAATTCGACCGATTGGAACATTCGTGACAGGAAAAGCTCGCCGCGTGTCGAGAAGATCTGCTCTTGAGAACTCTCGTCGTCATCACCGAGCTCGATTGCCTGCTCTTGACTGATACCAGACGCAGTTCTCTTTAGACGCGGCGATTGAATTGACGAAGCTGACGCTGGAGTGGATAGTGCGCTTGAGTCAGCCTGCTGTGGTACTTCAACCATCGCAACATCAGCACCAGCATTCGAGAACACGATCGGGGCCGAACCTTGGGTTCCAACTGCCGTTTCTTGTGTTTTTTGAACGACTGGAGCTGTTGGTGCTGGTGCTGGCTTCTGACTGACTGGGGCTGCTGATGCTGGTGCTGACCTTTGAACGCCTGGGACTGCTGGTGTTGGTGTCGCATTTTGTACGACTGGAGCTGCTGCTGCTGCTGGCCTTTGAACGACTGGGGCGACAGGTGCTGGTATTGGCTTTTGCACGACTGGGGCTGTTACTGGAGCTGGTGTTGGCGCAGGAGTAGCCTTCTCTCTCTCTTTCTCTTGGTGCACGTGAGGTGTTCGCAAAGAGGGTGCGGCTACGGCAGGGGGGACAACGACAGCACTTCGCGTAGGCACTGGGGCGGTGACGGCAGTTTGTTGCTGCGAAAGTCCAGCACCACTCGTTTCAAGCCCAGAAGAGCTCCTCCGCGCTCTCAACTTGAGAGCAGCTGCCGCATCAGTCGGCGGGAAGTCGATCGGGTCAAATTCAATAACTGGAAACTGCCGACTGAGAAACGGCGCTCGCTCAATAGTACCTTCATCGCTCGTCTCGCTCTCTCGCACTGTATCCTGCGGTCGAGCAGCTACGGCTGGCGAGGGAGCCGCAGTGTTGGCTGCTGTCGGTACTCTTACCGAAGCAACTGCTGCAGGAGGTTGCCGTGCTGACACAACAGGAACTGCTGCCGATGCACCTGGTTCCGTTCTTGGTGATGGCTTCGTCGTAGCGGTAGGATCAGAAGTTGGTGTCTGGGCTCGAGGTTCTTGTTTGCTGGGTTTGTCGCCATTCGTACGAGTGGTTGAAGTAGGAGCATCAGCGTTCTGCTTACCGCCATCCACAGACTTAACGTTGTCGTCGTCATCGCCATCCTCGTCCGACGAGGAGATTAGATCAATCACATCGCCACGACTATTGCCAGCAGTGCGAGGTCGCTTGCTCGGCCGCGATGAAGTAGCTGGACTCTCGGGCACTGAAGGCGTTGAGCCTGCTCCTACAGTCGCATCGACAAAGCGAGCGATGCTGTCCTTTTCGTCCTTTTCGTCCTTTTCGTCCGCTGCACTGATAGACTTGTAGCTATTGGCTCCAGCTTTACGCTTCGCCTCTAGACTCTGGCGCTGCTGCACAAGCACCCGCTGGTATAGTTCTTTGCCCTGCGACGGCTTCTCCGTTTGCTCTGAACGGGGATTCTGCGAACTGCTGCTAGTTGTACGCGAGTCGCTGGCTGAACTGGTGCCGCCCGTTCTTTGGTCTACGTTCGATGACAAATTCGATCTCGCAAGCGTCTGCGCACTGCCACTACTCGTACCGGATGACGACGACTGAGAGGCGGCTGGCGACTCGCCGTCGCGATTGATCTTGGCGCCAAGCAGCGAGTTCCTGCGACCGCCGTTCCTGTACGCGTCGATCGGCAGTCCGTGCCGCAATCCCGTGACGATCCCTGTTCGAGGCGGCGGCACGGGCGTCTGTTTCTTCAGGATCGCTGTTCTTGGGGACACCGGTAATGTCACCACTGGGGACGACTTGCCGCTGCCACTCGCACTCGCACCAGCAGCAGCTCCAGCACTGTTGCTACTCGCTGTTGTCTCTTTCTGCCGACAGGAATCGCACGTTGGTTCGTTACTGAAGTTCAGACAGCCGCAGAGCGAGCACGTGATGTTCGCGGACGACGCGGCTGCTCCCCCCGTTGTCGTCACCGCTGGCGGTCGCTGCTGGCTCCTGTGGTTATTGCTGCTGCTGCTGGGGTTGTTGTTGTGGTGGTAGTGCTGCGAGGATGGAGCGCGGCCACTCATTGCTCTCACGGGCGCATACACCAACTATCCGCAGTTAGAGAAAGAAGGAAAACGAGATACGACACGTGGGATCACGCGACTGGAGCACTCCGCTTGACTCGATGAAGTGGCGCTTGGCGGAGAAACACGACACACACACACGGAGCGCGGCGATAGACGAACAAGGAGAGTGGGGCGGCGCAGGAGCTGCAGCACACGCAACTGGACGGCGTCTTGAGGGCCTTTTGCTTCGCGAAGCTGGAGCTCTTCGTCCTGCGAGGTCCTCACTGCGAACTGCGTGCGGTTGCTTTGCTTTGCGTTTTAGGCGAGTGAGATTTTGTCCAAGCAATGTTGGCGTTCTGCCTCAAAATCTAATTCACCCACTTTTAAAATAATTTAAACATGAATTCCATTTTTAAATTATTTGAAGTAAGTAGATGAGTTAAGTGCTTATCCTACACTCATACAGTCCGCGACAATGGTCCGTGAACAAGGTCGATTTTTCGCCAATCAGAATCTATTCTTCGTCTTTTTTGACGTGATAAAGACAGAATTGTAGCCAATCGTGAGATTAATACGTTACCGAAGAAACGAAGAAAAAACTC
>JAASGK010000913.1:0-14435 GCA_023334195.1 Globisporangium emineosum
ATTTAGCATTTAGCATTTAGCATTTAGCATTTAGCATTTAGCATTTAGCATTTAGCATTTAGCATTTAATTTTAGCGTTTAGCTTTCGTTCTAATCTAACACTCGAATTGACTTATGAACTAACTTGGTCTACCGTGATAAGTTGTAGAGGATTACCACCATCCAAGAGATCGCGACGTTCGTTGCTGTCCTATCTGAGGTTGCCTATCTGGGGTTGCTCCTCACATACTGTTCGATGATGTACTGTGCCAGATATGCCACGCGATTTGCAGGCATACTAGTATAACGCAACCTGCGAGGGGTCTATACTCCTTTGGTGAATAAAGAAGACACATGCGTGATACTTCACGCACTACTACGCATACTTTAGTGTCGAAATCAATGCGCTGGTTCTCAACGCAAAGTTTGCAAAATGCCATCAAGAGGTGAGAATCACCAATTGTTGGTGAAGCTACCGTCAGACCTAGGTTGTCCCAGAAGCACTTCGCTGCAGGATACGGTACCGTAGTTTGTCCATAGCCCCAACGGCTGAGTCGAATACCTAATCAGAATCCACACCTTTTGCCGGAAGAACGCAGTGATTCCGACTAAAAGGTACGTTTCCATTGAGAGAGTAGTAATAGAGCAGCATGGACGAGAAGGCACTCGGTTTATCCACCACCGTCCATCCCCCCAGTTCGTTTCGACGATTTCTCCCACGTCCTCTGGTCACGTCCCGCACAGCACTATGTAAGCTCCGATTGGGGCTCCCACCTACCTGATGTTTAGCTTCTAGTAGTAGCGTTTTAGGTCTTCGTTGGCAGTTCGGGAGCTGGCAGGAAGTCAGGAGACAGGAGGTCCTCGGGGATGATACAAATCTTGTTTGTCATCGAGATGCAGACGATAGAGACTGCGAAGTAGCGGCGTCTTCTCTCCCACTCTGCGATCGAGCAGTTGTGCATCTTGGCCTCAATCATCCTCAGATCGCAGGTTCTTCAACACGCGTCTACACACCACTTGTCGATTCGGTCGTCTTGGTGTGGGGACCTTGCGGTCACTCTTAGACACCCAAGCTCCTCCAGGCACAAGTCGCTCGAGCAAAATGGTTAACGTATGGAGCAGTCGGTCCCTAGACGAATGCATGGGTATTTGAGCCTTACCTCGGTTAGTCGCGAGAGTACCTCTCGCGGGTCAATTTTGCTGTTGCTGTTGCGTGAGCACTTTGACTAAACTTGTTATCAATTCCGCTTGAGTGCATCGGTCCTTGGCGCGCTCTTGGCGGTCACTCTCCCGCTCCTCTCGGTCTTTCTCGCGCTCTCGACGCTCCAGCTCGCGCTCTTCGCGGTCGCTTCGAAGCTCGAGCTGGCGTTGCTGCTCGATCTGCAGCTCTAGCTCCAGCTGCTTGGTGCGTTGCTCTTCCTGGCGGAGTCGGAGTCGGTTGGCTTCGTGGGTGTGCTCCGCGAGCCGCTCCTGGAGAGCGATCATGTCTCGCTTCCACTTGGAGCCCTGCTTGTCGAGCTCGCGGACCAGTTTGGCTACATCCACGTCAGCCCCTGACGTTGTTGTAGTGGGTACTATACTGTTAGCTCGCGGTTTCCGCTTCTGGCACCTCCTTAAGACAGCAGCGTCCTCCTCGTCGCTTTCTTCTTGCTCCGTGCTGTCCGAGTCGCTGCGTTGGCGCTTGCCGCCGTGTCTTCGTCTCAGCACTTCCTCTCCTTCAGTTCCCGCTGCATCTTGAGCCTGAGCGGGTCCTTGTGCCCCTTTGAGGAAATTGTCGACCCGCTGACACAGCTCGGTCATCAGCACGATGAACTCGTCGCTCTCGTAGTACTCGTGGGTTGTCCCCGCCAGTAGATAGCCCTCAGCGTCGTCCTGCCTCTTGCGGTGCTTGGTAACCAGCGCGTCGAAACGCGCCTTCGCGGTGGTGCCTTTGATCGGGTGCATGTTGAAGTCGCTGTCGCCGTTGAGCTTCGCTGCGACTCGGTCCCATTCGCTGCCGATGCGGCCGTGCGTGGCCGTGAACGGGAGATCCGCCCTCACTTGCACCGCCAGCAAGTGGTCCTCGTCCGGCCCAAAGCGCTGGCGGAGCTTCTTCTTCGGGGCGCCGCCTGCTGCGTCCAGAGCGCCGTCGCCTCGCGGGACCAGCAGCGATCCCAGCGACGGGGGCTGCTCGTCGTGGCTCATTCTTGCTCTGTTTTGTCTGTTTTGCTTTTTCAATGTGAAGTTCCTGGGCAAGTACAGTACAGTACTGTACCCCCCGTCACAAAATTGATTCGCACTTTATCGGATCACTACGTTGCAACCGTGGCCTCGTGCTGTTTGATTGATCACTCGTTTGGCCCATTTGGGAAATGATGAGGACCGGAATGCTTCAGATACTGTTGATCGGATGCGCGTTGATGCACGCGCCTCGTACGCCACGAGCAGAGCAGAGAGGAGGAGGGAGGACGCAGTTGAGCGGCTGTGTGGCGGTAGAGGTGGCAGGGAAGGTGCGCAGATCGAGCGCTTTTTAACGCAGCGCTCTCTGCGCTCTCTTTGTCACATGCCCCAGCGACTCTTCCCTTCTTTCTTTCTCTCTATGTGAATGTGCGTCCGGCGTCCATGAGAAAGAAAAACCCTCCAATGCAAGTCCAAATTGCATATGATCCCACCGTTTACAGTAGTATCTGCATCTCTGTATGGTCTGCGTGTTGTGTGTTTGTTTGGTTTGGTGTTTTCTGGACGTGTATGGAGTTGATCGATTGAATGGTTTTAGCTCCATTGATGCTGTGAGACTAACGAGAGCCACAACTTCATTGCTGCGGCTCATACATATGAATTATATTTGAATCAGTAGCTGCTGCTACTTGCCGGGCAATGAAACTCAGCTCTCGACTGCTCTGCTGAGAGGGCTCTTGAGCGCCACTGCCGGTTGTGCGACGCTACCGCCATCTCGATAGCGCTACCTGAGAACGGCTCTTGGTGCACGCTGCCTCATGGCGCCAACACCACCACCGCTGCTGTTACTGAGGTTGTTGCTGCTGGTGGGCGCGATCGTTTTGGGCTGGAGGGTCCATGTTGATGCTGACGGTTGCATTGTTGCTGGAAGTTGTTCAGTACAAGCAACTCTTCATCATCAGGTCCGTTATCAGTGCTTGAGTGGTTTTAGGCAAGCACAAGGGAATATCTGCGTTGGAATTGTTTTGCATGGCGGCCATTGCTCTGAACAGCGACTGGCTGTTGGGGTTGTGACACAAAACCACCATCGACTCCAGCCAAGAACTGCAACAGCTCGCTTGCACTGGTCGGAGGAAGGAAACAACTCTGATCGCTAGCTTCTCATCGGTTGCGTCTGCGAGCGTGCACGTGCACGCTCCTTTCAAAACCACCACCGCCCTCCAGAATGAGTTTTACCAACGGCTTTTCACAACATTCCGTTGTTTCTCACTTCTTTGGGATCACTCAGGATCGCCCCCCTTACATCGAAATCGGTGAGCCAGCGTCCAGAGATCCTGTGAAGTGTGTTCCCCGGGTCGGTCGCTGAGTGTGAAACTAGAACGAGTGCCAGCTTTCGAGAAGTTTCAAAACGCCCAAGCACGTGCGTGCGGAAACGGACAGCACTGAATGAAAATGGTTCTTATGAAGGAGTGAGCAGGTGAGCAATGAGTAGTGAGCTCATGAGGAGAACGAGAGATTTGTCGGTAGTCTGAGGTTGTGGAGCGAGCTCTGCATTGTTCTTCAGTCTCCAATTTCCCTCCAACAAGCCAAGATGGTGACTCTGTGGTGCGCAGTGGTGAACGACGGAAGGGTGTTTTCGATCGAGATCGATCCGGAGTCAAGCGTGGAGAAACTGCAAATTGCGATCGCCCAGAACCAGAAACTCGACTTTGCTCCGAGCGAACTCAAGCTGTCCTGGCGAAGAAAGGCAACGAGTGCCTAGGAGACGATGACTGCGATGTGATACACCTCGCGATGCACAGCCAATGCCCCGCACCATTAACGACTTGATGAACGCAACATTGTTCATGATGTCGACACGAACAATCCGCTATTTTGCAACGCGAGCGGATTTGCGCGACGTGTCTTGTCACAAGATCCACGTTTTGGTGGAACTACCGGGACGACAAGTACTGGGTGCTGTCAGATCAGCAGAGACGAAGACTGCGCCTCCAGTTGAAGATGATCCAGTTTCTGGTATAATAGGAACCTTTGGGGATGTGAGTCTATCCGATTCAAAGGAATCTCAAGCGTCCAAGTGCAAGTGGGGAACCGAAGATGCTGCAGTCTTCTCACTTGATCAAGGTCAGATGTTCTTCGTTGATCGAGATCATGCCGTCGAAAAGTTACAGCGGATTCACGAGCGCAACTACAACAGAGCGAAAAGTACCTCGGGGCTTGATTGGATGATCCCCGTCGCTGACAACGTGATTGGTTTGGGCAAGTCAGCGTTTATAAAGCACTACATCCGCAAATGCCGCGAAACTTGAGAGGTCAAAAGCCAGCGAAGCGCTTTCCAAGCAGGAATCTGTGATTGCCGTACGGTTTACCTCGTCTTCTGCAGGGGCGAGCTGGTGAAGAGCGCGTCCTTCGAAGAGGCGGTGATTGAGAGACTCGTTAGTGCACTCCATGGCAGGTTTGATACGGAACCTTCAATTCTCACATACCCACCACAAACGACAAAGAATGTTTTGGTGAAGTTAACCGATGAGGTAGGTCCGCTCTTCATTGTTCTGGACGAGATTGGGGCAGCCTTTGAAGAAAGCTCTCTGAATGGCATCGAGAGAGGAGAAAAGTTCACGGAGTTCTGTCGAGTTGTCGTTGGAGACTGGCTCCAGTCGAGCAATGTCTTCTTCCTACTCCTTGGTCGTGCATCATTTTTGGGCTACGTCGGTTTGAGGCAGGAATTGTGAGCATGATGAGCAGTTGCTTTCACTTCGAGCAAGTGATCATTCAGCTTCTCCGGCCGAAAGCAATCAAGGCGATCATAATCAACACTTCAGTGAAGGAAGGCAGTGCCAAGAGCATCAGAAACCAAGTGCTGCCTGAGTGACTCGGAGATGGACGATGTTGCGCAATACCTTTTTCAGCAAATGTGCGGCCACCCGCGGTCATCGCTTGAAGCGTTCAAGCAGTGTGATTCCTACGACACGCTGATGAGCTATATCTGCCCGGATTTGGTCCGAGACTGGGATGCATTTGCAGGCGAACTGTGAAAATACAAGTAGCACGTGACGATGTTTCTCGACACAATGAACGAGAGCAGCGTAGCCAACCTTGCGGGCACGGTACTCGACGACGGTGGAAAAGCGATCTCGCTGGACATCATTGCGAGCAAGTACTGCATCACTTGGGAAGGAACGCTGAAGAAGGCGACGATGCGAGTCCCGCCTTTTGTTCAGCAGCAACTGGAACAGAGCATTTTGCCGCTGAAGCAGTGCATCAAGGCAATTGCCGCTGCTAAAGAAGTCTCGATCGAATACTCCAACGTGTTTGAGTGGATGTGCCTCAAGAGGTTCCAGGAAATGTTTGCTTCACCAAAGGCTCCGGCGATCGACTTCAAGGAGTATTTTGATACAAAATCCTTCGGTCGGCTGGAGCAAGTGCAGTTTGCGGTCAGAACTCTGAAAACACCAAATATAACGGGGACAATGAAGAGGTCGGACTCAAACCTAAAGTCGTCGACAGCAAACCAGACAGTGTGGCCAGCGCTCTCAAGGAGATAGCCGCGCAGCTGAACCAAGAAGAGCGGCTGTGTTTGAAGCCACGAGAGAAATCAGCATCACCGGACGCAATCTTCCTGACAAAAAATCTGACAAGCGTGCCCGCAGTGGGCCTCGCGGTGAAAAATTTCGACTCCGCCACATTTTTTGATCGAGCCAAATTCAACGCGGAGTGCGCAGTTCAGCTGCATGTTTTCTCCGGACTTGAAAGACTGGAAGAAGATTCTTGTTGTGTGCGCAACAAACTATCTCATGAGGTACTCGAGGTATTTTGGTGAGGAGAGGAAGTGGCTCGTCGTGGATCCAGCCAAAGAGATTTACACATTCGAGGGATGCCAGGGACACAAGATATTGAAAGGTGAGAAGTGCAAGGAATGCAAGAAATGCAAGAAATGCAAGAAATGCAAGAAAGGTGAGGAAAGCAAGAAAAGCGAAGACAGCACGGATAGTAAGGAATGCAAGGAAGACGAGGACGACAAAAGTGGCGAGGGAGGCGAGAAAAGTGGCGGCAGCCGATCGCCATTCTCAATGATAGACGAAGTGATATTGCTGGATCTGTCGGCAGGCAATCGTGCTGAATTTTTCGGGGTTCGGCCGAACGATCCCATGGTGAAGGTGTTGCAAAGGATCATTGACAAAACAAAGTTGAGTTCAAATACCAGCGCACGAATCCCACAATTCCGCAATAGCCAGTCGTCCGAGATTTCAAAGAGTTCGCGCCTCGTTGTTGGTCTGTTGTCGGCTTGCTTCATTTTTAGAGTGTGGTGCTAAATGGATCCTTCAGTTAAGCAGCATGAGCGGAAATGATAAGTCATGGCATGTGGTCCCTTTTGGCTTGTTTTAGGTTGCTGACTTTGTTAAACTGGTGGAAAATTTGAGTCTGAACGGCCAAATGGTGGATCAAGCGCCTGTGTGGAGACCTGACGTGGAGCTCATCGCCGCCATGGAGAGTGGGACTCTGCACTTCGTGGATCGCGAACGCGCCGTCTCCAGACTTCAAAAGATCCACAAGGATAACTACAACAGAGCAATTCGCCACGAAGGAAACATTTGGACTATCTCAATAGTCAACAACGTCATCGGTTTAGGG
Source organism: Globisporangium emineosum (assembly GCA_023334195.1). Lineage (NCBI taxonomy): Eukaryota > Oomycota > Peronosporomycetes > Pythiales > Pythiaceae > Globisporangium > Globisporangium emineosum. The sequence goes on from JAASGK010000913.1 coordinate 6,769, forward strand.
AAATCGGCGTTTGGAGCGCGCTACATTCGCGAATGCCGCGAAACATGGCAGACAGAGGACAACAGAAGCGAGTTCGAGAGCACCATCTGTGCGTACCGTGCGATTCATATCGAGTTTCGCGGAGGCGAGCTCCTGGAGAAGGAGTCTTTCGATACTGCACTGAAGCACCACCTAATTATCAAGCTTCGTGACCTGTTGGAAGTAAAACCTTTTGCGATTCTCAGCGATCCACCGAGCACGACAAGGCGATTGCTAGAAGACTTGACACGTCAAGTTGGCCGTTCTTCATCGTCCTAGACAACGTCGGGTCTGCACTGAGAGTCGAGGAGCTGAACGATTCTGGAAAGCGAGAAAGATTCACGAATTTCTGTCGATCCGTTCTTGGCACATGGCTAGGGATGCAGAAAGTGTTTTCCTGCTTTTCGACACTGTGTCGTTCGTGAGAGCGGAGAAGATGGCGCCAATCGAAAGTTGGATCCAGTTCAAGCGAGTAGGCATCCATCTCCTCAGACCAAGCCCGATCGAGGCGCCCATGACGCGCACGCGCATGAAAGAAGGCAGCGACGCCACTATTCAAGATGAATTCAAGGTTCGAGATGAGCACATGAAGAACGTTGGGGCCCATCTCTTTAAAGAAACGTGCGGTCACCCGAGGTATCTACTGAATACATTTGAAAAGTGTCGTGACCTGACGAACTACACCAGACTTGAGCCGATCAGCGAACTGGATGCGTTCTCTGGTGAACTACAGAAACACAACAAGCACGTGTCGAAGTTTCTGGAGCACATGGACAAAGATCAGGTTGTGGATCTTACCAAACTGGTACAAGACGGCAGTGGAAGGAAGGTCTCGTTGGACATCATCGCGAACAAGTGCTGCGTTGCCTGGGAAGGAGATGCGGAGCATGTGAAAATGTTTGTGCCTCCATTTGTTCGACGGATCATGGAAGCAAATCTGTTTCGAGATTACATCGAGCTGATCAAGCGCGCTGAAGGCATCTCGATTGATTACTCCAATGTGTTCGAGTGGATGTGCCTCAAGAGATTCTAAGTGATATTTGCGACGCCGAAACAACCGACGGAGGTCTCCGAAAAAATATTTTCGACACGTGTGTTTGGAAAAGCTCCGTGGCGTTCAGTTTGCAGCCCGCACGCAAATATCGCCCAAGATAACGAAAGTGACGACAAGTTCAAATCCACGCCTTTCGTCCTCGACAGCACATCCCAACTCGTGGTCCATTTTGGTCAAAGCCGTCAAGCCACTGCTAAAGAAAGGAGGAGGACGGTTGAACCTGAAGCCACGCTCGCAATCTGGGTCTTCGAATGCCATATTGATGACAACAGCCGATTCGGAGGGGGTGATGCGAAGTGCTTCTTGACGGTGGCCCTCGCTGTGAAAACTTCGACTATACAGAGCTTACCAAGCCCAAGAGTGCGCGAGATTCAGTTGCATGTTCGTGGGAGCTGAAGACCTGAGTCGGCGAATGAATGTGCTGATCATGTGTGCGACAAACTACAACAAGACCTTGAAGGACTTGATCGGCGGAAAGATCAATTGCGTGTTCACCCTGGAATCGCCACGTATCAACGAGGTGATTTTGCTGGATCTCTCGTCATCGCTACGAGCTAAGTTCTTTGGATTCGAGGATGGCGATGAAGATTCAAAAATTGTGGAGAGAGTCATTAAGAAGCGCGATGATGAACATGTCCTTGAAGACAGGCTCGACATCGACGATGAACAGAAGGAAAATAATGAATGAACTTGATGCCACCACTTCAGATGAAGGTAAACATGAGTTGAATACATGCACAAACTACATAATCGAAGTACGCATCACAAAGAAATCATCAACTAGTTCGTCATTGCATTGGAATGAATGCCTCTGACAATTCTGACTGCTTAAGCACACGCTGCGTTCGCTTCGAGTAGTCATTAGACATCTCTGCACACGGTTAAGCTAGTGGTGCCCCACAAATATGCACTATAAGCATCCGTATTAATCTTGATTCGTCCAAGTGGAGTGCACATGTGGGTATTGACTGTGAGACACTAAGAGACTCGTTGCCTGAGTGCACTCCAGTTACGAGCAACTACTGATGGGTTGGTGGACGCACTTTGCTTGTTTCCCATGCGATAGATAGAAATACACTTGCGGTATTTGATCCCGCCAATTAGAACTGCCTTCTTTGTGTAACTCTTTGTAGCATGGTTCGTTTCAATGAAGCGTCTGCACTGGGAATGCCATCGAAGAGCTCAAGTTATAGCTGAAAAAGAGTGATACATGAACTTCTCTCTATCAACCACCCAGAGGTGTCGCTTGGCGTGTCATTATATGTCATGATGGATTGATACACAGATGCCTTGATTGTTTGCATTTAATTGGTTGGGGCTGCTTGTTGGCGTTGAAACACTGAGGGCTCTAGAGCGTCACGGCCTGCGAGTGCAGGCTGCTGCCGCGACCCCGGTCGTGTGACGCGTACGGCGTGGTCGCCATCTCGCCGACGCTGCCCGAGGACGGCCGCGTGTAGGCGGCGCCTCGGTCGGGGCTATCCGCCGACCCCACGGACGTGCTGCCGTTGGAATTGACCGCCATCATATACCGCCCTTCGTTGCTGACGTAGCTCCCCTGCGGCGCCTTCACGTTGTAACTTTGTCGGCGCGAATCGTAGGCGTCGGTGCCACCGCCACTGCCGCCACTGAGGTTGTTGCTGCTGGTGGATGCGACCATAAAGCCAGCGCCAGTCACAGCATTCACGCCATTCACGCCACTGTGCGGTTGCTGGTGGTAGTACGTCGAGTCTTCTTCTTGGTCTTCACTCTCGACAAGACGCCGGCGCGCCTTGCAGTAGCACGAGAGCAGCGCGACGACCGCGACGATGAACACGAGCACGGCGCAGCAAATAATGAGCGCGATCTGCCACGTCTGCATGCCCTGCGAGCTCGAAGTCGAGGTGTCTATGTGGACAACATAATAGAGAATTTGCAGTGTGAGGCTCCGTGGGATATGTGGAGTTGGTTCTAAAACAAGCAAATGAACGTACCGGAGCCAGCAGTTGGCGTACTGCTATTGTTGTTGCTAGCGCTGCTGCCTGCTGAGTTGGTGCCAGTGCCAGTAGTGCCAGAGGAGGTGGAGTTGCCTGCGCCAGTAGCGTTAACAGAAGAAGGGGTTGGTGTTGGTGTACCTGAACGTTTGGTGACGGGGGTATTAACGTGGGGGAGGTAGGTAGGTAGGTAGGCATGGCGAATTTGGTGGTGGGGAAGGAAGCAACAGAAGAAAAGAAAGCACGACATTACCAGTTGTTGGTGAAGGTGACGGAGACGGAACAGGAGTTGGCGACGGAGTTGGAGTTGGAGTTGGCGTTGGCGTAGGCGTTGGAGAAGCGGAAGGAGGCGCGCCCGTAGTATCAAGAAGAGCAGAGGTGTTCATTCACAACAGAAGATGGAGGGATGAGAGTGTCAGTACACAATGCAAACCAATAGAGAGGGGTCGACATGTAAACAAGAAGAATTGAGAGAAACAGGCAGCATTGGTGCAACAGGTGGCCTACTTGTGGGGCTGGCAGTGCTTGGCGAAGGGGTCTTGGTGGTCGCAGTGGCGGTCGAGCCTGATGTGGATCCGCTTACATCGCAGTTTCCTAAGTATAACGACCGCCGTTGAGTTCAGTACTGGTATCAAAAGTATCAAAAGTATCAAAGGTATCAAGTCAGGCTCACCGCAATCGGGGGCGTTCCACTGGCACGTGCCGTCCTTGTAGCTGAACAAGAAGATCCGGCCGTCGGCCTGGACGGTGTAGCACTGCCCCGCGCAGTTGCACGACGCCGTGTTCGAGCCGGTGCAGAGGCAGGTCGAGGCGCCGTTTGCCGTAAAGCCGTACACGTCCGTCCTCGAGCAGATCGCATTGCACGCGGCGTCTGCTACTAAAAACAAAGCAGGACGAAGGAAAGCAGATTTTGGTATCAGCCCCGTGTCTGACACTTTTGATACCAATCGGCTTGGTTGGTACTAGCACTCATTCCTTACCTGATGAGCTGAAGCAGCACACGAGCGCGACCGCCGCGGAGAGCGTCACGAGCGACCGCATGAACGGCATGAGTGAGTGAGTGCGTGTGTCGACGGACACGGGACGACGCGTGTACGTGCGTGCGTATAGATAGATAGATAAGCGGATGGATAGCTGGACGCGTCTCTGCTTCTGTTACTTGTTGTTCGTAGACCTGCACATCGAAAACACCACAATAAAGCGCCGCCATTAGATAAACAAACGCACATGTACAAACAGACGAGCGCTCGTTCACAGCCTTTTCGTCCACACACAAGCTGCATAGATATACATACAGAGCGGGCGGTGGTGGTAATGGTAATGAAGCTGTTCGCGCGTTCTCCTACCTGGTGCGTACGTCCCTGCGGTCCGTCCGTCCGTCGCTGCCCTTGGTGCTTCTTGCTTGCCTTCCTTTTTCGCTTCTTAGCTTGCTTGTCGCTTGTGTTTCGCTGCTTTGAGTGTGCTGCGCTTCAGTATTGGCTCCTCTTTTTTGCCCCTGTTCTCTCTCTCTGGAACCAGACTGACCCTTTAGCTGGCAACGTCTAAATGCAGTGTCTGACTGGTCGAAATGTGGAGGGGAATTGCGTCAGGTACGACAAGGAAAAATGCTAATACTACCTCGAAGGATGAATGAGCGACGGCGATCGATTGCAATGATGTCATCTGTGGTGGGTTGCCTTTACGCAGTAGCGTAGAGCAGGATGGTGTCGTGTCCTTTGCTCGACGCTGTCTCCGTGTGTTGCGGGACTATCCAATTGTTTCGACTTCCTTCACCAAACCAAGCAAAGCTCTTTTTCAAGATGGAGAGAGCTTTGGCTTTTCACATTTTTCAATTTCAGAAACTGCTTTTAGGAATGTTGCGGTATCTGTGTCTGGCTGCTTGCCTTGCCGCTCTGATTCTGATACTCAACGCTATAAATTGATGATTTGTGTCCTACCGTCCCACTGTACTGCGTCTAGATTGGTAATTTACCGATTTGAACTCGACTGGATGTCTCAGAAAGTAGTGAAACTCCGCATTTCAGCCAATCATAAAGATCGGATAAGCGCAAGAGGGTGCAGGGGTAGGGCTCCAAAGTTTCCAAAACAAAATTGTTTTGAAATTAAAAATTATGGTGGATTTTGCCAAAACATGTGTACTTTTCAAAATGTTGGAGGCTGCTTGCTATGTGGTCAAGTGGAGCTCGAATTGCTTTCAACACATGTTGTTTTGATTCGGGGGGAAAAGTAGATCTTGGCTTGTGACTTTCCATCTCGCCAAGCGGCAGCACGCTTTCTGAGAACCAATTTCCCAACTTCGTTGATGGGGAACGGTTTCGTTGAAGCCATGTGGGAATGAGAGTGTGTCTGTTCCCGCCGGTCGTTTTCATGAGAACCGCCAATTTTAACTTTCCCGAAAGGCTGCTCAGAGGACATCGATATATTTCAGCAGAGCCGCCTCGATTCGTTTTTTAACTTTTGAAGTGAACGAAAAGATCGACAAGCGACTCAAGGGTGCTTGCTTTGTCCACATTGATGGTTTGAAGGACATTCTGATTGAAAGCGTGCCAGACGCGTTTCAGCCCCTGCCTCCTCAGTGGTTTTAGTGAGCTACTAAATTTAGAACAAATCGCTCCAGAAGTATTTGTAAAATACAGCAATTTGATTGGCCAACTCGATACAATACAGCGATAGGATTGGCCAACTCGATCCAGCCAATCAGAACTGCGATCTGGCGAATTTTTTGGAAGCGAATTTGCATGGTCCACCATGGTGGACCCACTCATTTTCGCGAATCTGCTCGGTTTCAAACAGAGTTTGTATCGGGATTTTCGAGTACGGAAAAATGGTCTTGTTTTTGCATGTCCCTTTTTTGCGCACACTTGCCTCCACTTGGAAACCTTTCGAGTTTCGATCTCTTTTTGGAGTTAAAAATCGCCATCGACGGCTCACGTCGTTTGTTATATTACTGGAATTCCTTCATTCCAGCTTTTCGCGCGAGATCGCCGCGGCACCACACTCGCATCTCATTCGCTTATTCGCCGCCTTCACGTAGCGTGACGTCACGTTCCCCCCTCTCCTGCTTTTAGCATGTTCTACGACCAGCGCCGCAACCTCAGCCGCCAGTCGATGGGCGCTGTGCCGCGCGCGCCGGCGTCATCGCGACCGACAGCGGCGTCACCACCTCCACCGCTTCTGCTGCTTGTGCACGCACGCGGCATTCGAGGCGCAAGCCACTGTGGGGGAACAACCACGTACGCGTATGCAGTGTGATGACGACGACCGATCAGGAGCGAACAGTGTCTGTCGTCAGACCAGAGGCAGACTCAAGCAGGTCTCCGAGGAGCTCTTTTACGAATGCGGACGCTTCGACTACACTGGTGGTGGCAGTGACGAGGGACGAGTCGGCGATGGTGTACTCGCCAACGCCGTTTGAGCTCCAGCAGCGCGCCGACGTGCGCAAGCTGCTGCTCGACCGCCTCACGATCGTGAACCTGCGGCGCAACCACCGGTGTGAGCTGCTCGAAGAGATCGCGTGCCTGAAGAAAGTGCTCGCGAGTCTCCAGGAGCAGGTCGACACGACGCGCAACGTTGCGACCATGGACCGCCTCGCGCAGCACCTGCAGACGATCTCGAGCATCATCACGGACGCCACCCAGGTACCAGAAGTGTCAGTGTCATCTTCAGCACCAACAGCTACAATAGCTACGGTGGAGATTGTGCCATTAACATTAACGCCAGATGCGGAAGCAGGAAGCAAGAAGCCCAGGTTCGAGGTCGAAGAGCCAAAGCCCAAGGTCTCCAGTAGCAGCAGACAACTCGTAGGTGGTCGTCCTGGTCAAGGAAGAAGAATCGAAAGAAGAGCAGCAGGAAGAAGAAGGAGAAGACCAAAAGGAAGAAGAGCGACAGCCACGTGAAGATGGGGAAGTCTGAAGAACCACTCCACACCTGTAAAAACTTCGGAATTGATAACCACATTTTCATGTTTAGAGTTTAGATGAAACGCAAAAAAGGAACTCAAACAATGCATGGGAGGGTAGGCAACCTTGGTCAAACAATGCATGGGAAGGTAGGCAACCTTGGTATCGAGAACTGGCTGGTTTCTTGGTCATCGCAGCTTCCTTTCGCTACGATGGGGTAGTTTTCGTTGAAAGACACCGGCCCCTCTCGCTCAGAGGGAGAAAAGCTAGCAGGCTGTGCGCGGGGTACTCAGCGTCGATGGAGCTGGAGTCACTGGAGTTTTGCTTGGAGTAGTGGCCGCTGGTGTTGGCTGTGGAGACTGACCAACTGGAGCTGGAGTGCTTGGAGCTGGCGTCACTGGCTTTTGTGTCACAGGGGCTGGAGTTCCTGGTGTTTGAGTCACTGGCACTGGAGTCACATGACCTGGCGTGCTCGGGGAAGGAGTCACTGGATGTAGGGAGCTCGGAGCGGGGGTCACTGGAGTCGGAGTGCTGGGCGCAGAGGTTGTTGGGGCTGGAGTCGTCGGGGCTGGAGTGGGTGGGACCGAGTTGGAAGGTGATGGGGTAGTAGGAACCGAGGAACTTGGGCAAGGCGTTGTCGGCTTTGGCGTCTGCGCGGTCGGAGCAGGCGTGATGGTCGTTGGCTTTGGCGTCTGCGCGGTCGGAGCAGGCGTGATGGTCGTTGGC
>JAASGK010000914.1:0-14433 GCA_023334195.1 Globisporangium emineosum
AGCTCTTGAGCGATGGTGTCGGCGCTCTTGCACTTGGTGGCGTCCGGCGCCCAGTCCGGGCCGGCGCGGATGTTGTAGTTGATGCCATGGCACTTGAAGTTCTGCGCCGAGGCTTGCTGGGCTGTAGCCGCGAGTCCGAGCACCGCCAGGTACATCCAGGAGGCTGAAGTCACGCGCACCATGCTGAATTCAATCTAGGAACTTCTTAGAACTGTTCTTCGTGTTTCGTTTTGTAAGCCGACTGGGTGGTATCAAGATGGAGTTTTTCGCAATGAGGCGCTGCAAACAGCAAGGTTCCAAAGAGCCAAGGAGCAGCCCATGGCCATAACCACTGCACTGGGCACTGGACTCTGGACTCTGCACGGTGGACAAGACAGAGGCAAGGATATGCAGGCAGTTGGTCAGTGTGTGCGTGCGGTCGTGATGTCGGAAGAGCTGCACAAGGATGCAGTGTGAATGGATCCGGTCGGAGTCACACGACCGTCCACAAAGGATTGGCAAGATCCAGTTGGCAGCGCAGTACTTTATCGATTAGGTGTATGTTAAACTGCCATTAACATAGAAACATATGGGATGTTGGTGTCATGAGATAAACTTACACGGGAGACACAAACACCTCTCAAAGTGCCAGATGGCTTCACTTTTGTCTCACGATTATTCCTTTGAAATTTGATAATATGAGGAAGTCAGCACACCAATGCTCCGCAATGTCTATCAAAAATTCCTTTGTAAATAAATACCCCTTTTAAAACGATATTAATACCTCATTACAATTAATATCGTTTTCAAGAGGGTATTGATACGACGAACCGCCAGAACGCTTGCGAACAGCTACGAGCAATTAGGATCTTGCGAATGATTGCACTCGCATCCGCTGGCTTCTCATTATGAATACATGTACTGCACCTCTTCCTATATCAAAGACAGCCACTGCTCTGTTCTGTGCCCTTCCAGTTGAAGAGCGAGTTCTACTGTGGCTCGACGCGCTCGCTGATGCGCCATCACACGAGATGTGGACAGTGCGTCCCCAATCGAGCACTCAATGCACCAAATTGATGATGAAATGGTTGTGTAATTGTTAGATGCCTTATCACTTCCGCTCTTTCACAGTTGGACTGACTGTTAACTGCTCATGTAGATACGCACGTATGGCCAATACAGGAACCTTTCAGGTGGTGCACTTGTCCTTGCCGTTCGTGTTTGCCACCGCTGAAGCCGACGTCGTGGCGCCATTTGCAGCGGTGGCGCCGTTCGAAGTTGTCGTCGTCGTCGTTGTTGTGGTGCTTGTGGTGGCGGTGGTGCCGCCCGTTGTCGTGGTCATCTCTACGGGAGAGATCTCTTGCAGACTCTCCGTGGCCGACAGCGTCTGGAAGATCTCCTTGAGCGTGCGGTTCGCGTAGTACAACCCAAAGTGCGCCTCGACTGTGTCGTTCTCGGCCGTGGCCCCCTTCACGACCTTCCAGTCTTCGTCGAACGCTTCAAAGTAAAAGTACTTCCAGCCGTTCGCATGCGCCATCGAGGTAAAGTCCGTAAAGTATTTCTGCAAAGGGCGAAAGACACACGCTTGGTTAGATAGGAAATTGTGTGTATGCCTTCCTTCAAAGATTACATACAACGAACGCACAGGGCACTCACCAGAGCATTCGCTGGACTCGCTTCCGAGGATTTGTTGCTCGCGCCGCCGGACGGCCAGCCCGTCTCGCTGATGAACACCTCTTTCTGCTTGCCCTTCGCTTTGTCGAAGAGCTCCGCCATGCGCACGCGAAAGTGCTCTGCGGCAATTGCAATGCCCGTTTGCTCCCAGAATGGGAACCCATTCGCAGACACAATGTCGACCTATCAAACCAATGCCAAGAGTTAGGATAGTCCTTCACGTGGTCAACAAATCAACAAATTAACTGATACTGCCCAGTAACAGCGACATACCTCGTCGATGAGCTCTGGGTGCGCCAGGTACGTGTCGCCAATGTCTGCGATCGTCACGGGGATGCTCGTGGTGGCGGCGTTCACTTTGCACATCGCTTTGACCTCCTTCAGGTACACGATGTTCGTTGCCGCCGTGACCTCTTTTCGGTAGATCGCCTCACTGCCCACGTGGATGTCGAAGACCCAGTCGCCGCTGACGATGCCGCTCTTGATGAGCTCTTGGAGTTTAGTCTTCTCGGCTTGGAACACCGCGTCATCCTTGCTCACCCAGAGCCCGACCGAGACGTTCATGCCGGCATTCACCGCCGCGGGGATCACGAGCGTACCCTGGTCGCAGTCCGTGAGGCTGTAGAGCCGCACGATATTGGTCACTTTCGCCAAAACCTCCATGTCCAGTTTGATCTCCTCGATACTCTTGCACTTGCTGGCGGTCTCCGCCCAGTCTGGGCCGATGCGAGCATTGTAGTTGAGGCCAAAGAGCTTTGGGAGAAGCGCATCGGTGCCAGGGACCAGCCAAAGCGCACTGCTCACGCACACGCTAGCGATAGAGAGGAGGCTTGTGACGCGGACCATTGGTGGTTGGCTGGGGTGACTCGCTCTGCTGCTGCTGCTTGGTGCTCGGTGGCTGAGAGACAATGAGGAAATGGATGAGGAGCTCAGGAGGGCCTCGAAGCTATCAGAGGAGGAAGAAGAGCGAACGTGCCGGGAAGCTTCGGCGGCTTGAAACGCATTGGCCAACTTCGCATTTAGCCACATCGCGTACGAAAGACACAAAAACTGTAGCCATGGGACTGGACACTTTCCAAAAGAGCACTTGCAATAGGCAAACTCCATACAAAAAAAGCAAAAGCAAGAAAGCCGAAGAAGAGAAAACCGATGCATAAGTAGTTAGTCATATTACAACCCCCAAAAATACTCTCTAGCGATTTAGATACAAAGTTCCAAGCAATCCAGTTGTGCCGGGACGACACTGCCAAGTCGAAGAAAAAAGCGCAGAGAACCCTCCGCTCTCCACCACTGAGCCATCTCCGTCCCAGCATCGAAATGGCCTCCCATGTGAATGAACTGGCTGCGCTTCCTTGCGCCGACGGACTGGTTCGCTGGCAATGACTGGTTGACTGGCTCGTAGAGTTCTTGGACCTCTTCACCGCTCTGTTCGATCGCTCGTGCTTGTTGCTGGCTTACTTGGAGCCATAGATGGGCACGTACTCGACCACGCCCTGCTTGTTCACGATTGTCTTTCGGATGTTGCGCAGCTGCTTCTTGCTCATGGTCTTCATTCTGTGCGTGCGCGAGATCTGTACAAACAAACAAGCCATGAGAATACACGACAATACGATAGAAACACAAAAACGCCACGCAAAACGCACCACTTGGACGGACGCCGACTTGAGCTCGTTCTCCTTTCGTCGCTTCTCCTTGTCCTCGCGCGCCTGGCGCTTGGCGTCACGCTCGCCCTGTCGTCGGCTCTTGATCTCGCTCTGCAGCGCCTTCATCTCCTTGAGCTTGGCGCGCTTGAGCACCTTCTCGTCCCAGGACGAGCTCAGTACCTTAGTGCCTTTGTAGCGCACGGTCGAGAAGCGCGCCTTCTCCGTCTTCTTCCACGTGCGGCCGCTCACGGGCTTGCCCATGGGCACGGCCTGCGGAGGCACGCTCGTGCCTGGCACGGGCGCAGAGGTAGCGGTAGCGGTAGAGGTAGCGGTGCTGCTGCTGGTGACGGTCATCGTGTCTGTGAGTCTATCTGTGCGTGTCGTCTTGTCTTGCTGAGCTGTTCTGCTGTTCTGCGTCTGCTGGAGCTCTTTGATGGCGAATGGCAGTGAACCAACCAGAGCAAGCTGCCGTTCAAGCGACCTTCGCGCGACATTCGCATCTCGTCCTCAAACTCATATTGCAAGATCAGACGTGATAGTCATCTTCACAATTGAGTTTTTCTAGGTCACATAAATGGATCAATTCTGATCTTGCATATTGGAGCAAATCCAGGATTCGCAATTGCACTTGCAACCAGAGTAACCAACATGAGCGCAGCGAATTGCTGCGAGATCGTGCAGATCGCCGAGGTGCTGGCGGACCCGGCGCTGCAGAGCCGATCTGTGCGCATCACTGGCAGGTATAAGAAGCGCTGAGCTTTCGTTTGCTAAGCTGCGTCCAGCAGTGCGCAGCTATGAGCCTCTCATCACTGACCTGCTGCTCTCTTTCTCTCTCTCTGTTCCGCCCATGTTGTGATCAGGCTGGACGCGTACGATGCGCAGCGCAACCTTGCGCGCGTCACTTTCCAGAATGCTTCAATGGCAGTCGAGACGCGCATCCTCGCCGTCGACAGCCTCGAGCTGCGGATCGGCTCCATGTATCAGTTTCTCGGAGAAACGTACCAAGTGCGCAATGTACGTGTGCAGATTGGACGAGTGCGACGATCTTGCCCCCATTCCGTCCATCGATTGTTCGCCCCTCGTTCATTAACTATATCTACCATGTGCTACAAAATCAAATCAAACAGACCCCGACACCGGAAGTGCGGCTCGTGGCTCGCGTCGCGCGCAATGTCGACAGTCTCGACGTGGATCTCTTTCTGCAGGCGCTCGAGCTCCGTCGCCAGTTCCTCGCCGCCCACTCTTGATCATAATTTAACACATTCAATAGCAATGTCACCCATTCATGCGTGTGCCCATTCCCTCACTTTAGATTGAGCTGTTTAGAGCAGGTCGTCGTCATCGTCGTCGTCATCGTCCATGTCGCCCTCTACGAAGTTCTCATAGATCGATAGTGTCGCCGCACTGCTTGTGGTGATGCTGCTGGTCGTCGTAGAGTAGCGTTCGGGGTCCAGATCCGCCATGTTGTCGTCGTGAGACGTCAGGAATGCGGCTACTGCAGTGTGACTAGCACTATCTGGGGCTGGAGTAGGCTGACTCGATACCTCCATATCAGCTGGTGGTGCCTCTTTAACGCCCCGTGCCTCCTCTTTAACGTCTTGCAGCTCGGGCAGGTCGTACTTGTGCAGCGCCTGGCGCCACTTGCGGAGCATCCCATCAAACGCTTTCTTACTCACGTTCAGCGTCTTGTCGGGCGTCATCGGGTGCACCATCTTGCGCCGCTGGTGTCTACAGATTCAGTCACACAGAGTGCAATACAATACAATCGAGAGTTGGAATGAGCACAGAAATTTGCGAACGGGAGCATTCCTATCAGCAGAGACATACTTTGGGACTGCTGCGCAGTAGAGATCGTAGCCGACGGTGTTTTTCCCGTAGTCGATTTGCTTCTGTCGTTGCGCGAGGCGATGCAGGTCTTCTTCTTTTGTCTCCGACAGCAAGCGGACACCAGTAGAGCTGTTGGCATTGCTGGCATCGGCATTGCCGCTATCATTCACGTCAGTTGGTCTCACGTAGCTGCTGCTATCACCAGGTCTTCCACCTCGCTCATACGATGGAACGCGTCGGTTATGGGGCGTTGGGGTGTCGCGCTGGTCTCCCCTGGTGTTGTTTCGGTAGCTGTCTGGACCGCGAGGCGGCATGTAGCGCTCGTTGCGTCTGCTGTAGCTGTCAGTTCGCTCCTGCTGGTGGTGATGGTAGTGGCTCTGCTGTGGATAGCGTTGCTGGTGCTGTTGGTAGCCATCGATTTGGCGCTGACGCTTCACGTCGGGCGAGCGGTCACGTCCATTGCTGCTCTCATCATCCCCATACGCACGCTTCATTCTGGTCGGTTGCTTCTTTGAAGTCTTCCCAATGGTGGTCATGATGACAGTGATCCAAATTTGCGCGCCAAAACTCCCTCTTAACGGCGGTGGTTCAGAAACAACAGGAAACGCATCAAAAAACGTGTCCAGACATTTTGCACCAACACTTCCTCTTAAAACCGTCTGATGAAACCTGTCAGGTGATCCACCAAGAGGCGCAATGCGGCATGCGGTGCAATCGTTGCTCTTGGCGGTGGTAATGGAGGACAAGTGCAAGATCAATAGCCTCGTGACTATGGAGATATGAGGGCCACACCAACACGCGCTATCTGCTGTCCAATTGTGTATTGTTGTTTTATGAGTTCCAGAATTTTCTCGTGTCCTCTTTTCTTTTGCGGTCGGTCGTGTAATACCTCAGTTCTGTCGTTGCTATTTGGAAGACGAAGCGGCACTGTGTCCTACATTTCCCCACCAGATGCACTGGCTTGCTCATCTGCGCGCTTGGTGCTTCTGGTGTGTGTGTGCGTTTAATTTAGTCGTAATCGTCCTCCTTTGACCACTTTGCTGGAGAGCCCGGCCCCTTGGCGCCACCCTTGGCGTCCGCTCGCTGCCCTCCCTTGGCGTCCTTCGAGTCGTCCCCTTCGTCGTCGCTGTTGTAGTACGACTTCTTGGCCTGTGCGCTATCTTCGGGGATGTACTTGTACTCGGCCTTGTTGTGCATGATGAGCTCGTCGCCGACAAAGTAGAAGCTGTCCGAGACGGTCGCATACGGATTTGCGATCATGTCGGTGATTAGGTCGTCATCGAGCGGCGGCATGGAGTAGATCGCGTCCCACGTGTTCACGCTCGACGGGATGCAGAAGCCGAACGTGAAGTCGTAGCTCTTGACGATCTCGTCGCGGAAGTAGTGGCGCTCGATCATGCGCAGTCCGTGCACTTCCTTTGGGCCGACCGCGAACTCGAGCTCGGTCTTGATCGCCGGCAGACGCAGCACATCCTCGGAGAACTCGTACCGGATCGTCCGGTACGCGGCTTCCCCACGCGCCTGCGAGAGGTCGACCTTCGGCACCGCCTTCCCCGGCTGGTTCTTGCCGATCTCGAAGATCTTGCGCTTGCTCTCGTAGTCGGAGATCGCGAAGTGCAGGAACTCGATGCCGTACGTGTTGGCGCTCACGGGGCACAAGAACGCTGTATGAGAGAGAGAGCATTGCAAATCACAGGCACGCAGACAGTGAGCACAGCGAAAACAACCAAGTATTTAATAAATCTGCGAAGCACGTACAGTCCGTGGGGGCTTCCAGCTCCAGCACGTCGTCCGGGGTGTATCTCTTCCTCGACATCGCGACGAACTACTTTTGGTGATGGGTGATCGATCGACGGACGGACGGCGCGTTTGCGGAAGTGCGCGAGTGACGGAAAAGACGCACGCGCGCGCTCTTTCTCTCTCTCTCTCTCTCTATCAGCTGCTCGGTGCTTCGCGTGCGAGCGAGCGTGCGTGCGGAAGTGGTTCGGTCGTTTGTCGTCGCCTGGGCGGCAGCAGCAGTTTCTGGGGGTTGCATTCATTCGCGCAGCACGGCTTCGCGACTTCTCGTGAGCCCCAATTTCGATCTTCTCCACTTCAACTTTGCAATTCAAAGCACACGATTCAAAACGGACAGCCAGGTGTACTGTAGCGTACTCCGTAAAATACGAAAATAATAAAATGTGTCAATTAACAAAGTTCAGTTGAAAAAAGCCAAAAGAGCGAGTACTTTCCGACCTCATGCAACGTTGCAAAGCTGAAGCGTGTGGCTCGTGACGATAGCGACCACGATGACCAGTGATTTCCAGCCATTGACCGCATTGACAAGCATTCAATTCGACTATACGATGAAGGTGATGGAAAAGTCAGTCGGCCAATTTTTTCATCTCCTGGACCTCGAAATTTTCCTACAATTTTCCAGCTTTCATATCAATTCTATCTAAATATCAAGCTAAGAATTTTCTGTATTTTATATTTTCAATTGACTCTAATCTTGGATTTATATAGTGCTGTATTTGCATTTGCACTCCCACTAAAGTGGATATTTTGAAGCGCCAAAATTTCGTGCGAGCGTTGGTTATTTTCCTCAAAATAACCAACGTTAGTTCAAGCCTCGCGTTTGTTTCGTTCTTTTTTGTCCGCTATCGAATGTGCACAGAAGGCAAGCAGAGCTCAAGGCAACCTGCTCGGCGCATGGCGTTGTGAGCGCGCACGCTCCATCTCTATCTATCCGTCCCAATAATTCCATCTACAGCACTGAGCCCACTTACGTCTGCATTGCCTGCACTCACGCATCCACTCACCCACGCGCTGAATGAGCGGCAGCGCCGACCTGGAGGACGACGCCACCATGACGCGCGATGCGGGGGCGAGCCGCACGTTCCGCTCGATCTTCGGAGACGCTGCCAGTCAGGACGGCCAGCAAGACGAGCTCAAGCTCCAGCGCTTCTCTCGGCACGGCAGCGGCGGAGCTCTGATTGGCGAGGGCAACGGGTACCGTGACAGTGGCGAAGGTGATGAAGACGATGACGACGAGGGCGTGTGGAGCGACGACGCGGCGCCGCCGAAAGAGCGCGGCAACAGCGATGGTGACAGCTGCGAGATCTGCGAAGACGACGATGGCAATAACAACGGTGCTGAGCGTATAGTCGACGGTAGCGCAGCGGAAAAGCAGGATGAGAATGCGGGCTTCAACAGCGACGCGTCGGCACCGAGGGTGGAAGAGCTCAAGATTCCGGTGAGTTCGTGTGTCTGTACCATCGCGAAAATGTGCATATCTTGAGCTATAGGTATACTCCCACCTGTATCCTATAAGCTCACATGCGCTTTGTATTTGTATATGCGTACGTGTGTTTGTGTAGCATCGGCGGTCGATGGAGGAGTGGGCGGACGATGACGACGAGGAGGACACGTGGAAGGACATGCTGCAGGCGAAAGTGAACCAGCTGGAGCTCGTCATCCAGAGCAATAACGAGGCAACGGCAACATCGCAAACGGCGCAACCAGCAGCAGCAGCGGCATCTACCCAACTGGAGCTTGCGCACCACGTGGAATCGAGAATAGCGCTCGCGGCGGCGACGCACACCGCGTCGTTGCGCGGAACGGCAGATCGTCCCGCGAATCGCAACAAGATCCAGCGGACGTCCGGTACGCAGTCTCACGTTGTAGGCGGTGGTGGTGTGCACCCCAATGCGACCCCAGCAGTGTCCTCGCCATCGGTAAGATCTCATTGCCATGTTAGATGGGCTTATGGTGACGTGGCTCAATGATTGTTTGTAATTGTGTGCTCGTCTAGAACTACCTGCGCAAACGCAGCGGCTCGAGGGACGTTGCGTCGTCACGTACGTCCAGGTCCACCGACGCGAAGAAATCCGCGAAAGTGACGTCCGGCAGCGGGCGCCGCGAGTCCATGACGCGCTCGTCGTCCGCGTCGTCGATCTCAAGCACGCGCTCGCGCTCGTCCCACGAAGCAATGCGGAAAAACTCGCTGGACGCATGCAGCGTTGGCAGCCACAGTCGCAATACAAGCAATGGCAGTCTGGACGCTCTGCGGGGCTCACCTTCATCAGGAGCAGGAGCGGCGACGAAAGCGCCAGAGCCAATCCGACAAATCAGCGACGCCGAGGCCGTGCGCAGGTTCATCCTCCACGACATCAAGCAGGTACGAAATTGGTTTTGATTTTGCGGTTCGAGCCAAAAGAATGTAGAAAATGGTCCAACCCACCTGAATTTGTATGGAAAATGACCATTTACAGATGTCGATGGACCGAATAGTGGCGGACGCCAAGCGCCTGCGCTTCCTCGAGGACTTTTACACGCAAAGGCACCCCCAAGAACAGGGAAAAGAGGCGGCAGCGCACGACGATGACAACGAAGACAACGACGACATGATGGCTGCAGAGACGCCGCTGACAAAAGACTGACACGACGAAGACGAAGATGAAAAAATGAGAGATCGTATTTAAATTAGCATACAAATTTCCAAGTCTACCTACCTCTGGCCAGTCTCTCTCTCTCTCTCTCTCTCTCTCCTAACCTGTGATCATCTCTCGCTCTGGCTATTGTAGTAGCGGTGGTGGTCGTCATGTCGGTGGTCATCACTGAACTTTTGGAGAGCTACAAGCGCGACTTCGTACGTCGCGAACGTCGAGCTGTGCGTGACCACGGACTTGATGAGACTCGGACTCGTGCCTTTATAGAGCCCGCGCACGCCCTCTCTCTTGAGAATGTCGAGGAAGCACTGCCAGGAGCTCTCGTAGTGCGGGATGACGCCGTAGGACTCGCAGCGCGGCACTTGGCGCATCTGCATGCGCTTCTTCAGCGTGTCCAGTGGGTACACCGTGAGCTTGGAGAGCAATCCCGCGACTGCGCCCGTGCCAACGTACGAGAGCCCCACAGTGAGAGCGCTTGAATGCACCATGTCCATTTTCGTGGCCGCGAGCGTGTTCAGCGATGAGTAGATGCCAAAGCTCAGCCCCATGTACGGCGCGATCTGGAAGAGCGTGGCGCTCAGTCCACTGTAGAATCCTGGAATGCCGCGCATCGCCCACGTGTGCGTCACGAGGCTCTGCATGGTCGGGAATTTCTTGGGCACGCCCTGGCTCGCGAAGATCGTGCGAAAGAGGTCGAGCGGATACGTGACCGCGGTCGCGACGACCCCTGAGAGCGCGCCGTTGAGCGTGCTCACGGTCGTGCTGTGGCGCTCCTTGAAAGGACTGGACCAGAGCCCGTTGAGGCTCCGGTAGCAGCCAAACTGGATCGTCGAGTACGAGACCCAGAGTCCCGTGGCCACCAAGTTACCTCTGTGTACATGATAGAGTGAGTGGGTGTAGAGGGAACTAAGACTATGGTAGCTGATATAGGCAATGGGCAACAGAGTGTGAAGTGCGTACCGCCAGAAGCTCTTGAGCCCTTCTTCCCCGTGGATGCTCTTGATCGACTGTACGAACGTCAAGTACTTGGCCTTCCCATGCGCCGTCTTGGAGATCGGCGC
This sequence comes from Globisporangium emineosum, assembly GCA_023334195.1. Classification (NCBI taxonomy): domain Eukaryota; phylum Oomycota; class Peronosporomycetes; order Pythiales; family Pythiaceae; genus Globisporangium; species Globisporangium emineosum. The sequence goes on from JAASGK010000914.1 coordinate 10,615, forward strand.
CTGCTGCACTTGGAATCTGTGAATGTTCACGTATAGAGAGAAAGCGCACGCGTGGGTTGCATGCGCGTGGGTGTTCAGACGCGTGGGTAGCGTAGGGCAATGCGCGTTTAACAAATGGAATTCCTACCTGATCTTGACCAGGTCTATCAATTGAAAAAAGACACAGCAACAACAACAACACACCCGCAGTATATTCAAACACGCAGTCAGCACATGCACCACAATGCAGCTACACACTCGCCGCAGTACGAGCAAAGCGACACCAGCAATCGAATGCGAGCGAGCGTACCAAGTGGCGCAGCGATCAAGCGCGTTGCTCCTGCATAACATCATACACCATACAGTCACATACACAGACAGCAGCGTCAGTACCCATCGGCAGCTCCACACACATGCACATGTATACAGACTCGCACCTCCAGCGATGGCGCCCGCCGCGGCGGCTTGGGTCGGCGTCGCAGGAGCAGCACTCTGCCTGTCGGAGCTGCTCATCTTCTTGGATTGCTGGGCCAGGCTGCTTGGAGGGAAAAAGGCAACCTTGTTGATCTTTGTTTTTTATATGGGCGTTTGTATGGCCACAGGGGCCAGTATTCGAGGTGGCTTCCAGATTTTGGTGTTTCTATTGCTCTTTCCTATTCGAGGCGATATTGGGAGCGCGGTGGCGACGGGACTGCTGCCGCTGCTGCTGGGATGCGGCGTTGGGGTTGTCCTTAACGCGGAAGAAGAAGGACGGCGCGAGCACCACAAAGATCACGAAGCACGCCATGAGCAGGTCCGCCCAGAGGCCTACGCCACCGCTGCTGCTGTTGGCGCCACCAGAGCCACTGCTGCTTGAACCGCTGCTGCTGCGCTTGGCGCTGCGGCTCTGCGTCTTCGCGGCGACCACCTGGTGTAGCAGCAAGCTCCATAACAGCAACAACATGACTGGTAGCGTGGCTGATCGCATTGCAGAGCGCTGGTGATGAGAGGTTCGTTGGCTGGATGTGTGTCAGTGCGCCCAATTTGAAGAACGCGGGCGATGAGGGGTCGTCGTTTCGCACGCATTGTGTTGGCTGCATTTTTTGTTCGGATGAGCTGATACGAGCGAGCCAACCCCGACCCTTCGCGCATTCATTCATTCATCTATATTGGCCATTGCCATTCGGCAACTCCCTGGTGAACCGCAACGCGCCGTATCGTATCGAATCGAATGAAAAAAGCGGGCTTTGCCAACCAGCCAGCCAGCCACGCTGTTGATACAGAAATGGCACGGAGGTAACGCAAGATCGCCCGCTGCTGCGAGGCGCCACTCAGCAAGTAATAGAGGATCCTCTGGCGCTTGTTCGGCGTGTTGCTCTGGACGTTCGCATGTGCGAATGTACTCATGCTCGCCAACCCGATCGTCGTGTTCGGCAAGAGCACCACGCGCGATGGCTCCGTCATGCTGCTCCACTCTGCAGCGGTCACCACGGATCTGCGTATACTGCGCGTTCCTCCAGCCCCACAAGATGACGCGCCCTCGTCCACGTGTGGCTACTTGAGCCACGCGTCCGCGCTCATCAACGACCAGCAGCTCAGCGTCATCCACCGTCCATGCCAGTCCAGGACCAAGAGCAATGTAGTCTCCACTCCGTTTGCTGGACCCAATAGCACTTCTATGGAGGTGCGGCGATGCAGAGCTGCGCCAATGCGCGTTGCGCGATCCAGCTCATGGGCGATCTCGCAGTGAAGCACGGCCGCTCCGGCGGTGATGACTACGAAGCCACAGCGGGATTAGCGGACAAGCTTGGCGAAGTCTGGGTGTTCCAAGTCCTGACTGCTGTTCCAGGCAATGTCAGTTCCCTAGTGTGGGCGCAGCGGCTCGCTGATGACCGCGTGAGCATCATTTTGAGCGAGTTCGTGATCGCAGAGATGGATTTGAGCAGCGATCCCGAGCACTTTCTGGCGTCCGAGAACGTACGCAGCGCTGCACAAGCCATGGGGCGGTGGCGTCACGCAGCAGATGGTGACAATAGCAGCAAGCGGTTCAACTTCGAAGACGTGTACTCACGTCGGGACCAGGATCAAAACTCTGGGAGTGAAGCGCAGAGGACGTCGACGACGTGTCGGATCTGGGAAGAGCTTGGTTGGTCTGGCATCACTTTGCCCGATTTTAATATCCGCCTGGGCTGTTGTCAGAGCAACACCACCGGCGAGAGCGACACCCCGCAGTCTTCATGGTTCCCTGTGAGAGTGAACACCACGCACGTGGGGATTGAAGACGCAATCAACGTACTCAAAAACCAAGGTGACAGTGTTCATGCTTTGCAGCCAACGGTGTTGAGCAGCGTTGTGCTGCAGACGCGTGGGGATCTGCCGGATTCGCTCGGCGGCGTGCTTTGGTACGGTCCACATGCTCCAAGCACGACCGTGTTTCTGCCGTTTTCGTGCGCGCAGCAGAGCGTTCTGAATTCGTTCCAAGTGGGGAACCTGAGCGAATTCTCGCGCGAGTCGGCGTGGTGGATGTTCGATTCCCTCGTGAGCTCAGCTTCAGTTGATAAAGCGAGAGTGAACCAGCGAGTGGACTCGCTCCAGCGTGAAGCAATCAAGCTGCAGCGGCGCTTTGTGGACGAACTGCGGCACTTGAAGGACTCGAAGGCCATTGCGCGGCTTCTCCAGTGGGACTGGAATGCGTTCGCAGAGAGTGTCGTGGTGCAGGTGTGGGAACTGGCGACGGCGAGTCGTAGCGTGACACCACCTCCTAATGACAAAGCCGGCAGAGACCGCTTATCAAAAGAAGAAGAGGACGCGTCAGCAGCTACTGGTACTACTAGAGCTGACTACGGGCGTGCAAGCCCCAACAGCAAATGGGTTGTTTTGAGAATGGGGACCGTTGATGATGCAACAGCAGCTCGACAAAGAGGCATGACGACATCAACCGCTCTGAGCGCTGGAGCTCTCTTCGCTGGTGTTATTGTAGCGTGTGTGGCGAAAACTCAGATGGCGAAACCTCGTGAACGACGTCACGGATATGCTTCTATCGAGAGACGAGGAGTCAAGTTGCGCCCATTCCGCTGTCCAACCTCGGTCATGCATGGGGGCCCCTCAGATATATTTTATCCTCGGGCGCGAGGTGTGGCCGTGCGCTTGACCGCGCCGCAGTGCCCGATGAGCTGGGTGGGGTCGGCCATCTGTGCTTCCGTTCGTTGGTTGACTAGGTTGCGCCGATTCACGATGATGATGACGACGCCGTGAATAAATATGGGAGGAGGTGAATGTAGATACAGTTGGTGTACGTATATACTTCGACATCGCGGAACAGAGGAAGATGCAAGAGTGCGAGCGATTTGTGCATGATCAAGGCGTCACAGATGATGATGGATAATGAATGTGTTGTGCTGCTGTTACTACTAGTATATACGTACAAGATACTGTTGCTGATCACTCAGTGATCAACGCAAAGCCGTTGACGCTCCACACTGCTTCGAGAACTGCGTGGACGGGCTGACTGGCGTGAGCGGAGCGCGGAGCATTCCCTTGTTTGTTCTTTCGTTCTTCTATCCGTCCTTCTTCTAGTTTCTTCCTTCCTCTTCTCTTTCTTGTCTTGTCCCGAGCTCTCTACAGCCGCCACTGCTGTTGTTGCTGAAGAAGTACCTGCTGCTGGAGGTTCGCCGGCGTCGAGCTCTCAACGCGCCCCCGGATGTCCAAACTGCTGAGCAAGTGTCGCTGGTACCTCTTGGTGGACGGGTACTCCATGTAGACAGCCCGGATCGATTTTCGTCGTCGCTGCTGCGTTGTAGTGTTGGCGATGACTTGGCCTTGGTCAGGGATCTGATCTTCGACTCGGTCTTCGGCCTCCTG
>JAASGK010000915.1:0-14425 GCA_023334195.1 Globisporangium emineosum
CTCTTCAAACAAAGAGTACAGCGGGAATCACAAAATTAGCGCGAATGCGATGGTCATTTCAGAATTTTCAGAAGTGCCCTACGCAACATTTGAGTCCCAAATATCCAAGTGCGGCTGACCAATTGGCGCGCACTGTAGTACATCAAGCCGTGCCGAGCGGCGCTCCTCTGTGAGGCTTGATGGCACTAGGAGATCGAACGCGTGCGGGGGTAGAGTCTGAAGCCGAAACTGGAACACCCAGGACGCTAGCTTCTCCCAATTCAAGCCGTGAAGGGTCGCCCACGGCCCCAAGAAGTGGTTCCATGCTTGGCGCACCGCCCGGCAGTACCAGAACCAGTGAGTGAGCCGGTCGGGTTGTGGCACGCTACATCAGTGGTGGATGCAAACGAGGGGTCTCGTTCTCCAGTCCACTTGCTAAATCATGCGAGTTTGAGCCTTAAAATTGTCTGGATTTCCATCGAGGAGGCTGGATTCAATCAGTGCAGCGTCTTCCAGGAGATTGCGTTCAGGGCTGCGTCAATTTCTCCATCTTCGACCTCATGTACCTGGGTTCTAAATGTGCCATCACACCTTCTCGGTTCACGATATTTCCTATAAGCTGGCAGCTTTCACCGCTTGCACACTTTGATAAAACGTAACATCCTCTGCATTCAGCGTGAGCAACTGATGCCTCCAGCATTACGGTTTCGAAGGAAGGACTCTTCTTCGAGTACTGTTTTGAAGCACCAAAAACGAGGATCGTCACCCAATCAGACGACAGAAAATGGAGTTTCCACCAATCACAAAGCGTGCCCAGTCTGATTTGCATTGCAGCAGCATCTGAACACTTTGTCGGCCATGCGGAATGCAAATGATCAAAGTGCTCTCACGCCTGGCAGTTTGCGAATCGCCGCCACAGGAACAAGCGCCCAGCAGCTCTTATTGTAGCATGCGCTTCGTCCGCAGCGTGTCCCCCGCAGCAGGCGGCTCAGAGAGCGTCCACAACACCACCTCCGTCACCGCCATCTCCATCAACCACCACATGCAGGAGCCAGACAGCGAGAGCGCCGACGCCAATAGCCCCGACTCCATGGCCACGCCCACGCTCGCGTACGTGCGAGCGCACACGGAGCACTCGCGGTCCTCCACGGGGTCGAACTCCATCTCGTGCGGTGACGACACGGACGGCAAGGAGAAGATCGTGCTCTTCTCCAGAGAGACGACGCTGCACTATTTGCGCTGCTACGGACTCCTGATCGGCTACTCGATCGTGGCGTTCGTGCTTGTGCTGCTGCTCACGTACCTCAGCTTCTTCGCGGCGAAAATGGACGACGGCACTGACGCCAAGCCAGAGTTTGTTGGCTGTCGGTCGTGGGCGTACGGCGACAGCTGTGGACTTTGGGGCATTGACTGCCGCCCGTTCGAGAGCAAGTGGTCTGCCTTCCGCTGCCCCACAAAATGCAACCTTGGTACGTGCCTCAGCTCCAAGTTCCTTTCAATTCATAGACAGCTGTGGTTCTGGCGTCCCAACTCTTGCTCTGTGGGTCTTTCTTGCTTAGATGGCGACACCTCGCTCGTTGTCTACGGTTCTGGTCCATACAGGTAACTGCCACTGCATCCGCACATAGCATTTTCTGGAGTTACTGAGCACATTGAAACCAACATATCCTTCTTTTTCATTTGGCTTGTGTCTTCCTCAGAGCGGACTCGCGTCTCTGTCGAGCCGCTATCCATGCGGGCGTGATCGGCTCCAACGGGGGGTGTGGGTTCTACCAGTACTCTGGCTCCGCGAACGCGTTCCACAGCTCCTCAGCGAATGGCGTCTCCACTCAGGAGTTCCTGTCGTGGTTCCCGAAGACCGTCGAGTTCAAGTCTGGTCCGAGCATCTACTGCACCGACCTGTCATGGGGGATCATGTCCATTGGCGTCGTGGTGCTCTTCGGCTACGCGCTCCTGCCACGAACGAACCCCGCGATGCTCTTCTACTTGCTCATCGCGTGGGGCTTCTTCTACGTGCGTCTGGTCGGTCAGCCGCCCAGCGTCGACTACACGGGCATCGCCATCGATTCGCTCGCCGAGGTGTTTGTGCTGCTCGCGGCGAGTCACTTCGCCTTCAACATGGGGCCGATCCACACGTTCAGCGAGTGGAAGAAGCTGTCCGTCCGACGCCGCGTGGTGCTCTGGGGGGTCTGCTACGTCCTGCCGTACAACGTCTTGCTCCACATGAACTTCTTCTCGTACCTGCCGTGGCTCAACTTCGGTCTCGGTGGCTACGAGGACACCGATACGAACGCGGGCACGTACATTGTGATCGCGCTGCTGGTGGTGTTCGTGCTCTACTGCGCGTTCGTGTTCCTTCGACAGCTCTACCGCCAGGGCATGTGGAAGAAGTACGTGGTCATGTACTTTCTGCTCATCGGCTGGGTGCTGTTCTCCTGGGCGTTGTTCTACTCGACGGACTTCCACCTGCACCACACGATGCTCGGCGCGCTCATCATCCCGCTCACGCGCTTCCCCACGCCACTGGCGGCTTTCGCGCAGTCGGCGGTGCTTGGCGTCTTTGTGCAGGGCTACGCCGCCTGGGGCTGGAGCGCCTACTTGAGTACCATCCGTGAGTACACTCCACGTCTCGCTTCTTTGCCGAGTGCTTGCACCCCCTGATCTTATATTTGTGTATGTACTTTCTTTCATCTGCAGCCACGTATTTAAGTATCGAGAAGCCAGCGCTGCCTCCTGTCGTGCTCAACATCACCTCCAATGCTGCGAACGTGTCCTGGGAGCCACTGAAAGACGTCGACGGGTACTCGCTCCGCCTCAACAAAGTGGAAGTCTACCGTGGCCTGGACACTACAACAGGAATCGCAAACCTGCAGCCCAACATGACCTACTTCCTCACGGTTGCTGGGGTTGCGAGCTGGGGCACAAATGGTCGAGATGGACCAAAGTCAAACTTTACGACATTGTTAGATTGAAATGAGAGTGTGTCAACGCTGTAGTATATTATTATCACAATCCATACTATGCGAATGGTCGAGTCTATTGAGTTAAGCTCTGCTTCCCTTCCTTGCTTCAAAGCTGTCAATGACTTCAGTGCGTCAATCCTCCAGTGATCACGCAAACGTTTCGACAAGAATCTCGCCAGCTTTGCCATCCTCATCAGGTGACAGCTCAAACGATCGCTTGAGCGTCCGGATCCACTTCCCACTCAACGGGTCTCGCGCGTACTCTGCGGTGCGATATTCGAAGGGGAAGTTCGCGCGCAAGTATCCCGCATCTCGGAACATCGCTTGCACGCTTTCGCCCACCTTCGTATCAGAAAACGCAGCAAGTTCACTGTAGTTGGATCATGTTCAGCAAGTGTGAGAAATTGTCAGTGGCCTCTTATAAGGAACGCACAGTTTAGATACTATGTAGATCAAAAGCGTACCTGAAGTACTGGTGCTGCTTCTCCGCACCCAGTTGGTGGAGCTTGCGCACCGGAAATGGTAGCTCGCGCGCGTAGGCAAATAAATCCTCGTACATCTGCTGCTTCGACGGGAGTGATTGGCTTCGAGCGAAGACATGCGCGATCCATTTCGCCTGGAGCTCAAAACAGAGGAACGGCAGGTTCTTGAATGGCAAGCCGATGAACGCAATGTCCGGCTCTTCGATCGCAAACAGTTGCTTGTAAAGAGGAGCGATCACATGACCAGCTTCCGTTGCGCTCTTCAGATCATCAAGAAGGCGGTTGTCGTCCATCGTATTGCTGGACAAGGGCGAAACATTGGGATACAAGATGTTTGACGGAAGGAAATCCGATACCGCGTACTTGTACCCAGTGCAGTACATGAGCACGTCTGGTGCCACGAGCGTCGAGCCGTCCGTGAACACGACCGAGCCGTCTTGCGCGATGAAGTCGATCGGCGGCTTTAAAGTCCGCTTGTCGTACTTTAAAACAGAATCAGCGTCGAATTCCGTGAAGGACACGATCACATGTTTGGCTTCAGCTTTGACCAGCTCCAGGGAAATGTCCTGGCCTGACGGACCTTTCCCAATCAGCAGCACGCTCTGCAGGTGGGCACAAAGCACGAAGCGTTAGTTTTGATGGGTCAGAAATGATAGAGGCTGGGAGTGTTCCGCAACATCTTACCTTGTTGAGATACGCGTCTGGGGTGCGGTAGTTGTGTGAGTGCAGCGTGGTGCCTTGAAAGTGCTCAATGCCCTTGATGGTCGAGTAAAAGGGCTGCGCGAAGTGGCCGTTGCACACCAGCAGCTTGTCGAACTCCTCTTCGTAGCTTTCGTTCTGGTTGTTCAGTCCGAACCCCGCAATTTGCATCTTCCATGCAGCTTCAGACTTGACCACGCGTGTGACCGTCGAGTTGAGGCGGATGACATCATCCACGTGGAAGTGGCGCGCGTAGCTCTGCAGGTAGCGCAGCACGTCGCTGTGCGAAGGGAAGCTGGGCAGTCCTGGCGGGAACGGGAAGTCGTCCAGCTGCATCACGGACGTCGGCAGGTTCGTATGCAGGGACTACGTGCATATGGGAATAAGTAAGCAAGGACACATGACAAGAAGCAAACACACAGAAACACCCAAGCTCTCACCTTGTACATGGACGCATCCGTGTCGGTGGCGTCCTCGTACTTCCACACGCCACCTGGTTGCGCCGCCTTCTCAAACACGACGACTTGGTGCCCTGCGTCGCGCAGCCACTTGGCAGCAACTGCACATTCACATACACAAGTGAATGAATCAGTCTATGAGCAAGTGACTCACAAGCATCATTGCGCATCAACGCAAAAACGTACTGATGCCGGCCGCGCCGCCGCCGATGATGCCCACGCGCACGCTCTCCGCGGACCTGCGCGCCATGACGGAGCTCATTCTCTTGGGTTTCTGTCCTTTCGCTCCGTGTCGGGTGCGGCGTGTGCGGCAGCGGTCAAAACGAGAAGTGATGGCGCAATTGTGATTTGTCCTTTGTGTTGCGTTTGATGGGATGCAGAATTGCCGATCCTTCTTCAAACTCAGAGAGATGTGGAAGAGAAACGTGTACTGATTGGACAAATCTCTGGAGATACTGAGCTCTCATTGGCTGAAAATATACGCAACCTACTCTACTCCTTCGCCTTGGTAGACGCCTCCATGTCCTCCACGAGCCGCGCGCCGTGCTTCTTGGTGAGGCGCTCCGTGAGCATCTCCTTGAAGTCGTTCATGATCGCATTCTCGCGCTGCTGCTTCTCCTCAAAGTTGATGAGCGCCAGCGCGCGCTTCTCCTCCGCCGAGTACACCTGGTTCTCCTTGCGGATGCGGATCGCGTTCATGCGCGCGTGGCGACTGCCGCTCATCACGTACCCGAGGTTCTCCAGGTTCTCGATCTCCGGTCCGTTCCAGCCCACTTCGCCTCGTCGCGGGATACGCATGTTCTTCTGGACGAACTGCGCGATGGCCGCGCCTTCACCTGGGAGCAGAGCCTTGCCGTAGTCCATCGACGCGTTCGCGTTCTCCTCGGTTTCCATGAGCGGCTGCGGACCTACCTCATCATCATCGTCATCGTCATCACCGCGAGCGCCTTGCACGGCGGCCTTGAACTTCTCCGCTTCGCGGCGGTCGTCGTCGTTCATGTCGCTCACGCTCTCCTTGCGCTCGGGTTTGCTGTTGCTCTTTCGCGCGACCGACTCGTCCGACGACGACGAGTTGTCCTCGCCGCTTGATTCGCTCGACGAACTGGCTGCTCTGCGTCTCGACTTGCGGCTAGAGCGACTGGATTTCTTGTGCTTGCGGCTCGACTTGGATCTCTTTCGCGACGACTCTTTGCGGCGTGAAGAGTGTTTTCGCGACTTGCGACTCGAGGGGGACTTGGTGACTCTCGTAGACTTCTTGCTGCTGCGTCTTCGTCTGTCGCTAGCGTCCGACTCGCTTTCAGACTCGCTCTCAGAGGAAGACGACTCGGAGCTGCTCTGCGGCGAAGGAGAACGCTTCTTCGGCGCGGTTTTCTTCTTCTCCGACGTCTTCATGGGCAATGGACTGGGGATATTTGCCCAGATACTGAACGAAATTGCATCTCGGTCTCGCTTGCGCTCTTCAAAGAAACCATCCGCCTCGTCGTTGTGGAAGCGGCCCTTGTTGTAAGACGACTGGTATCCACCACCACGCTGGTCGCGTCCACCTGGCACGCCCCCAAAACCAGCTCGACCGCGTCCAGCGGATCTCGATGGCGAGCGTCTGCCACCACCAAGGGGGCCGTACTTGCTGTCGCTTGGGCGAGAGTGTTCGTATCGACGACCACTGTCACGCGGAGCTTGTCTGCGGCGATCCGGGGAGCGCGATCTGCGGGGGCTTCGCGAGGCGTCGCTGCCACTGGCGCTGCGCTTTCGGCGCCCGCGTTGCGCGTCGGCGCTTTTGCTTCGTCTGCCTCCCCCTCGCCCTCTGTGTGAGTCTCTGCGCTGCTCTGGCGAGGGGCTGCGGCGCCCGCGCGCACTCGGACGGCGGTCGCGACTGCTGCTGCGGCTGCGGCTGCGGCTGGAGCTCCTCATCTCTTTCTGCCTCAACTCGCTTTTCGTCTCAAACAAAAACACCAACCAATTTGGGTGGGAAAAATTGACGCCCATGGGTTACAATTCATGCGTTTGCGATGGTACTCACATAGTGAAATCAAGTGACAGCAAGCACTCTGCAGATACACTCAACAACATCAAGCCAATATTCCCAAATGCGGTGCCCCAAAGCATGGAGCCTGATGGCTTGCAAAAATCTGTCGTTCTTTTTTCAATTGCTTATTCACACAACACTCACGCGAGCAACTGGCGGATGTGGTCGATGCGCGCGAAGTGCTCCTTGTTGATCTTGAGCGCGATGGCCTTGCGCAGCTGCTTGACTTGGCCGTCGCCGCGGACGTCGTCCAGGAACTCGAGCACGGCTTCGAACTCGCGCTCGATGCCGCCGGCAGTGGAGAGCAGCTTCTTCTTGTCCGCTGGGACGTAGTACTTCTTTGACGCCGCTGCAGCTGCCTTTGCAGGCGCAGAAGCAGCAGCAGCAGATGAATCGCTCTTGTCTTGTTCTTCCTGCTCCAGTCGCTCCAGCTCTGCATCTACGTCGTAGCTGTCCCACTTGGTCTTGAGCTTGTTGCCCTGCGAGTCAAAGTGATAGTCTGGCCATACACACACCGCGAGTTAGTAAAATAAACTCTATTTTGCTGGTGCATCTGAGCACCCACTGCACACAAATACGCCACCAAGAGAAGCAGCAACACACGTACACGAGTTCAAACTTGACGAGGATTCCGGTTCTGCAGAGTCTTCCCGTCCTTCATTGGCGATCGCGTCTTCTGCCTGGCTCGCCAAGTGCATGAGCCGCACCGACACTTCCGCGACGATCAGCTCGACTTTGTGCAGCAGCTTGAGTGCCTTCTGGCGTTCATTGCGCTGCCTGTCCGTCAATTTGTCCAGTGTCAAAATGAATGAGCGCTCGTTCCTTTTTTAGCAAGTAAACAAGACAATCCACTGTGATCCGCAGCAAGCACCACGTACACCGATCGTTGCCATGCGAAATAGGCGACTGGTAGCGCCGCAAGCGTGACTGCCATCGCGGCCGCCGCCGTCGTCTGCCACCGTCTGCTCGCCACCATTTGCGCAATGTGGCAGATTGACGAATGCGCGTCGCATGCTTTTGACTTTGCAAAAAAAAGGTTGAAAATATTCTAAACGATCGTAATGCCCATACTAAATCCAGTATAAAATACGATTATTTTGGACATTTGGTCTGTTTCTTTGAGGCTCTATCATTTTGCATTAGAAATCGCTGTTTCTAAATGGGCAAGAAGACCAACTGGACTGTGACGGAGGATCAGACGCTCTGTCGCGCGTGGCTCAATGCGAGCGAGACCGTGCTACCACAGAGCAGCGACCAGAAGGCGTCCACGTTCTGGAACGTAGTCTACCACCTCTTCCACGCCGAGCTGGACACGGCGGTCGAGCGCCCGCACAACGGACTCAAGATCCGCTGGACGCGCATCAACCGCGACGTGCAAAAGTTCGCGCTCATCTTCGCGCAGGTGCAAACGCTCGCGGCCGAGATCAAGGCTTCTACGCGAGCTCCAACCACTGCGACAGGGAGTGCATTGAGTGACGCGACGGATGGCGTCGAAGCCGAGCAGCAGTGCATCGACGATGCGAAGGAGCAGTTCTACAAGGAGTACGACACCAAGTTTCTCTTTGAAGCGTGCTGGAAGTTGCTGCGCTACTCGCCCAAGTGGATCCAGCTGCTGGCGAACTCAGCGGGCGTGTCGGCTCCACATTCGGCCTCTTCCGCGGCTACAGCCGCAGTCGCCGCCGCTGCTCATCATTTCCTGAACGTGGACACGATGCCGCGAATCGACGAGGTGGCACATGCGACCCAAGTGACCGAGCCGGCTGGAGGCACCAGCAGCACTACGAACAAGAGACGGGCTTCGGCGCTCCTCGAGACGTACGGCCGCGGACCCATTCAGCAGCTTCAGGACGTGGCAAGCACCCTGGTGGTCGAGATGAGACGCCGCAACGAGCTGCTGGAGGAGCAGAATGCGATCACACTCTTCCGCCTCGAGACCGACATCATCGAGGACGACGACGCGCGCGAGTACTTTGAGCTGCTGCGCCATAGATACGTGAAGAAAATGCGCGCAGCAATGCAGCCCCCAGCTCAGATGGTGTCAGCGGCTTCAGCCAACAACAGCGGGAACAGCAATGCTCACAGCCTGCATGACGCGCTTGCAGAGTCTGCTGCTGCAGCTGCTGTTGCCACGGACGAGACTATTTCCGAAGGCGACGATGAAGAGAAGCATGGCGACAAGCAGCTGGTCCATGCCGACATTGTGTAGCTTGGACGCACAGCCTAACCGAACTTGCTCACGACTGGGGTCACAAGAGTTCACCATGTTGAATCGTTGTTACAAACACGTTGTCACGAGTTAATATCCATTTGAGGTTCTAAACCGCTTTCTAGCTTAGACCTGAGTCCATCAACTTTGGATTTGATTGATTGATTTGCAAAGCCTTGATGAGCTACAACAACCTTGTGCACCTGGAGCCACTGCTTCGTGCCTTTGCGCGTAGAGGGAGGGATCCGGCGGAAGCAGTGGCGGCGGTCAGAGCGCAGGTGCTGCTTCTAAGTGGCAACAGCGACGAGCTCTTCGCAGTCGCTGCACAGCAATGGGTCGACCAAAAAGATGCTGGCGTCACCGCGTTCCGCTTCCTTCTGCTGGTCATCGCGTGCGGATGGGAGCCCCTCCTTGTGCAGTTCCTGCTGCAGCACCACGCCCGCGACGCTGTCAATGACATACACACGCTGCTGCCAGTCTGCATGCAGCTCTCCGAGTCCACCGCGGCGACACTCGTATTTCCAGTGCTCGACGCTCTTTTCGCAGTCGCTGCTTCATTCGCACTCGCGTATCCAAGGAAATATGATAGAAAGGAAGACACCGATAGCTGTCTGCACACCCAGTTGCTGCGTCGAGTTAAGTGCTGCCCGACTTGCTCGTGGCCCCGTCTTCCTCTCGCGGCATCAGTCATATCTGGACACGTCAACAGGCAAATCCCAAACGACGAAGCGAGTTGGACGCGGTTCCTGCAACTCTCCTATGATCTCGACGCAAGGAGATTCAACTCGAAAAGCGATCGCGCTCTCAGTTCAGCAGTCGCGCAAGCAGCGGAGCAACAGCAGCGGATGCTCACTTTGGCTCGTCTCAGTCGCGAAGAGAGAAGCGATCTCACCGATGAAGTGGACCACGAAGCCAGCATGTGTGTGGGCGTGACGAAGATGTGGGAAGTAGCGAGTCAAGTGCTCGATGTTACCAACCTCTGCGAAAGATGCGCCGGGAAAACTGAGTTTGAGGACCACACGGCAGCTTGGATGTCCATGAACGGCGATGGCGTTGACGAGATGGTTCTGATTGCGGATGACGCAGCACTTGAGGGCTACTTGAAGCAAAAATCAGACGCTGCCGATTCAGAAGACACACTTCAAAGAGGGCAACCGGAGATCCTGAACATCAGCGAGAACAACAAAATCATCAGTGCACCAGCCACTGAAGCAACTAGCTTCAAGACGCTACTCGAAGCCGTGAATGCTCAAGCCATCACTTTAGTGAGCGACGTGGGCGACTTGATACAGAAGACGCAAGACGAGCTCTCTCTGGTTGCGGATCTCGATGTACTGGGCATTCAGATCTCATTTCTACTATCAACTCAACTGCGTTCAAAGTGCTACGTGTTTGAATTGGGCGATGTGGTGGCTGCAAACCTTAAGCGCCAGGTTCTGAGAGAGTTCAATAGTCTCACAGACGAAGCTGAGAAGGGTCGAAGTATTTGGACACTACTCGTTCTCGCAGGATTCTGTCCATCCCTGGTCTTGCGCGAGATCGTAAACAGAGCGATGGAGGGGCCGCAACATGTCCAGACCTACGTCCAGATACTTGAACTTTGTCCGATCCTCTTCGAGTGGAAAGACGAAGAAGAACCAGAGTCACCAGTGCTGTTCCGCGAGCTCCAGTCGGCGCTCAGAGAGTTCGTGAGTGCAGAGCATTCATTAGACGGGCAACAGACCCGCTTGCTGGAGTTCTTGTGTGCTTTAGCTGGTGTTTCAGAGAGCGTTTCGACAAAGGGAGAGGAAAAGGCGGCTGCAGTTGACATCCAGACCCTGGTTCGAGATGTGATTTTACCAGTCTACGACAGCATCGGTCTCCAGCAAGATGGCGGAGAAAGCACGACAGCAGACACGACTAAGCGAGCAGCTCTTCTCCGAGTACCAAACTATTTTCTCTTTCTTCGCGAGTTTGTCTGCTGTGCTGTCTCTGATTCGCGCTGGAGATCAATGACTTCGGGAGTCCAGACGACCAAGAAGCTGCTGACACTGCTCGTGAGTGTTTATCAAAAGAACTGCGGACCGCTGGCGATTCAGAGTGTCAGTCTCCAGAACACGTTGCTGCTCACGATCAAGGACCTGTTGGAGTTTATCGTCCCACTGCAGCAAGCCGTAGTTTCTGACATTGTGAAAGCAAGTGTCGATGACGTGATTGAAGTTTTGGACGAGCCAGCTTTGATGTTGATCGCACAAATCGCTCCACACCCCTACGACTGGGCGACAGCGTGGAAAGAGTTCGCCACTCTGCGTCGCCTCTGCCAAGACCTCGACGATCGACCCGCGGCTAAAAAAACTATTATCGCTGTAGATCAAGCGAGTCGCGTCATTCGCGTGCTGCTTTGGAAGTTGCTGTGGAGCTCAGGGTCGCCCTCGGACACAATTACCGCAGAAACATCCCAGAACCAGTCGTTTCTCTTGGCTGAGCGTGCGTGGACACTGCTGGAGTTTCTTGCAAGCGGAACCATATCTGATGCTGCCTCAGGTAAAGCAGGTCGTGAGATCATCGGGAGAGCGTTGGTGCAGAAGGAGTTAGCGCACTTGATGCTCATGTGTCGCACTTCGCTGTTTGCCTTGTTGAGCGGTGGAGTGTTACCAAGACTGGTGAAAATATTAGAGCAGTCGAGATCATCAGCGACAGTGGTGGAGCTAAAGATTCCGAAGCAACTTTTTGATCTTCAGTTGGGCTCCAGCGACTCCGAAGCAGCTCATCCGTCTGCGCTAGCTTGCGAGTTGCCGATGTCACACTCCGTGATGAAGTTCGTGACCAGATCATGGAGCCTCCTCGTACTCTCCTGGGAGCAGTCCGATGACGCAATTGAGGGTGAAGTCGTCCTGCAGATGGCTCGTCACTTCCTTGTCACCTGCGACTGCGCTGTCTCCGACTCCAAGTCCTCGCTCGCCGGTCTCTTGCACTGTTTCCAGTGGGTTTGCTACGTACTCTGCGTGCTCTCATGCGAAAGTCGCATGCGAGACTTGGAGTCCTGCGACTCAATCAAGAGTCAACTCAACGTGTCTCTGATTCGAGTGCTGCACTTGCTGAGCAAGATCCAGTTGACAAAAGAAGCTGACGCGTCGTTTAGTCAGGACTTTGTGGCGTCCTGGATAGCGCAGCTGCCTCCAGACTCCTTTGCACAAGCGCGCAATTTCGTGTCAAGTGTGAGGGATTCGTCTACATAATGCTCTGAAATCGAAGATGTTGGTCGCAAAAGGTTGTATTTGTATTTGCATACGCGTCGCTACTCTCTTTCTAAGCGCACATTTCGTCGACAATGTGGTTGGACAGGATGTGGTGCGGGTCCACTTCGTCGCGAGCCGCCTTGAACTTGTCGAGCGGGTATCGTCGCTTGAGGCGGTCGCGCATCTTCTGTCGCTCGACCGGGTCCCGTGGCCACTCGATCTTCGCCCAGTGCTCCGTGGCGCCAAACGGCTCCATGAAGTCACGGTACATGGCGTAGAACTCGTGGAAGCGCGCCGTGATGGCACGGCGGGTGGTCTCTTCCGCAGTCGGCAGGTAGAGAATGACTCCGACCCACGAGAACACTTGGTCCGGGTTCGACGACGACGCCGGGCTCATGGTCGACGAGCTCGACGCGGTCCAGCGCTGCTCGATCGGTGCGTGCGCAGGGATGTCCTCGGCGTCGATGCGCTTGATCAGCTGCTCCATGAAATCGAGATCAAGGGTGCCGTGGGTCGGAAAGGACACTTCCTCCACGTGCTGCTGACCGCCGCAGTCAAAGCCGATGATGTCGTCCGAGAGCGCGACGCGGTACCCTTCGCTGAGCTTCCAGAACTGCTTCTCCGCCTTGTTCACACGAACTACGTGCTGCTTGTTGAGTGGGTTGATCTCCAACAGCTTGTCGCGGAGCTTGGTGAAGCTCCAGTCGAGGTAGTCTGGCTCCGGGTTCCCGTTCTTCAGCTCCAGGTAGAGCTTGCGAGGGGCTTCGAGACGCTCGTCATCACTGTGCTGCACTGGTGGGTAGAGCGTGTCATTCGCGGGCTCCGAGTCGCCCATGCGGCGGCACTGGACCACGACGACGGCGTCCGTGTACGGAATCCACATGTAGCGAAGGTGCTGGAATTCCTTCAGCCACTTGGCGTGGTGTGGACGGATCTCGTCAATCGTCATCACAAACGTCTTCTCCGCCAGGCGGTGCATCGGCACACACTGCAACGTGACCTTGGTGACGACGCCCAACGCCCCCAGACCGCACTTGGCAAGCGCAAAGAGGTCTGGGTTCTGTGTGGCGCTCAGCACTATCTTGCCCTTGGCAGGAGTGACGATCTCCATCTCCACGATCTGGTCGTCGATTGGAGGGATGTCGGCGCCAGTGCCGTGGCAACCCGCCTGGCAGATGCCGCCCACCTGCTGGTCGCGAATAGAAGCGACATTCTGCATCGTCATGCCGTGCGTGCGCAGCTTATCGAGCAGCTCACCGACGATGTGGCCAGCTTCCACGGTCACCTGGAGCTTTTCCTTGTCCACGTTCAGGACCTTGTCGAACAGCGCCATGGTCATCAACGCTTCATTTCCCGATCCCTTCTTATCGCTTGCGCTCGGCACTTTACCGGAAAAGCCCAGCCCGTTCGGCGAGACGCCGGCGCCCATGCAACGCAGCTTCTGCTTCTTGTTCTGGTACTCCTTCAGCAGACGCTCGATTTCTTCCACAGTCTCAGGCACGTAGAATTGCTGTGGGCGGCACTTGTGCGACGCCGACCAGTTCACGAGCACGGTGTCGCGGTCCGCTTGCTTTTCCTCAGCGTGTGCAGAGTTGTTTGCGCCGAGGGCGACGCCGGCCGCCGCAGCAACAACCAGCGCAGCTCCAACGCTAAATCCAGAGAAGTCGCTGCTGCTGGTGCCGGAGGAGGTGGAGGCGACACGCAGAGCGTGGTGCAGTGAGGACGCTCTGCGGACAGAGGGGGCGGGGGTGCGGGCGGTGGCTCGGACCACGAGCGAGCGGAAGGCGGTGGCGCGCAGCATCTCTCTCTTGTTCTCTTGGGAAGATTGCGGAATGAGCTTTGATTTCGTTCGGCTCCGTTCGTGTTTTCGTGATGATTCACGAAGCAGCTTTGACGGGTGCGGCTTGAGCCAATCAGAGCGGAGGAAAATCCTATAGAATGAGTTGATTGGCAGTTATTTTTTTTAACGTTTTTACGTTTTTACGCCAGGGTGTGGTGTAAAAAAGAACACTAAAGAATTGACCTGTTTCCAACAGCAATACAGACAATCCTCTCAAATTGATACACCACTAAAAATACATACTCTTTCAAAAGAAATAGTTGAGGATTGCGATCTGCACTCTTCAAAAATGTCAAAAATTTGTGTGGATTTTGACATCCGTGCGCTCGGAAACCACCAATCTATGCGCAGGCTCGTAGCCACCAATCTGGAGCAGCCTCGGAGTGAGTGCTCAAATGCTCTCTTCCACAAACAAACCAACAAACTACCCAGCAATGCCGTCCAACTCGAACTACGTTCGCCTCTCCAACGTGCAGATGCAAGAGCTCCGAAATCACTCCGCGTCAACTCCGTCCATGACCCAGCGAGAGCTTGCTGAGTGGGCCGTGACCACA
>JAASGK010000916.1:0-14417 GCA_023334195.1 Globisporangium emineosum
CCCCCCCCCCCCCCCCCCCCCCCCCCCCCCCCCCCCCCCCCCCCCCCCCCCCCCCCCCCCCCCCCCCCCCCCCCCCAAGGCACATGTAGCAGGCGGAGGCGCGTGAGTCTCTCTTTTGTTATTGTTGCAGCGTCCGCGCTTGCTCCGTGCGCGTCCGTCCACTCGCCACGCAATCAGATCAGCCCACTCGGCCGAGCTTGCCAATCACCCGAAGCCAGGGAGGAGCAACAGTTTTTCTAATACAGACCTGCACCGTCAACAAGACTTGAGTTGGGCCTGGCGATAGCGTTTGCCCTTTTGTGTGACGACGGCGTCTCTGTGTTTGATGCGCTCAACTCGTTGTGAAGAGCTCTTTCGGTTGCTGCCTTCCAGGCACTCGTGTCTTCCGGTGCTTTTGGCTCATTTGATCCCTCGCGAATGGCCTGTTTATGAACCCAATGACTGACCACTGAAAGTCAAACGTGGTGGCACTTTTTGACAGGCATGGCAGGCCAACAGTATTGGAAATCCCGACACAAAACACGTCAAAACCCAAACAGACCAGCGCCAATAACCAAGCATGCCGCCCGCCAAGAAGGTCGTGAACGGCGTCAAGGCCGACGGGCTCTTCAGCTGGGTGGAGGACCGCGAGGCCGCGCTCGACGCCACGCAGCCCTGGGGCCGCGTGCTGGACGCTGGCACGGGCCGCCACTCGCTCTCGTGGCTGCTGGGCTTCGCGGCGCGCCGCCCGGGGTCCATCTCCGAGGTCGTGGCGGTCACAGGCGAGCGCCCGCTCGCCAACACGCTCACGAAGGAGTTCGCGGACCACGCCGCGGCCATCCCGCTGCGCATCTACGCCGGCAACTGGGTCAACGACGAGTTCCTCCAGGAGGAAGAGGCCCAGAAGTTCGATGTCATCGTCGCAGGTGATGGATGAATGGCCTCTGCCTTTTGAGTTGATTGTGCTCTATGTGAGACGCTTGCTAACAGGCTACTGTGTGTGTATCACTGTGTTGAATATACAGACTACCTGGTCGGCGCGATTGAGGGCTTTGCGCCGTTCTACCAGGACGCGATCATCGAGCGCATCGCGCGCCACCTGAAGCCGGGCGGCCGCATCTACCTGGTCGGTCTGCAGCCGCTGAGCGAGTGCGTGGCGACGAACCCGGACTCAGAGGATGACGTGAGCGCCGCAGCGCTCGTCCAGGAGATGGCGCACGTGCGCGACGCATGCATCCTGCTGGCCGGCCGCCGGTGCTACCGCGAGTTCCCGATGAGCTGGTGCGAGCGCCAGCTGCGCGTCGCGGGCTTCCGCGTGGACGGCAGCGTCAAGCTGGCGAACGTGTACAAGCGCGAGACTGTACAGCGCCAGCTCCAGGTCGCGAAGAACCAGTTCATCTGGTTCAATGACGAGGTCGCGCAGGCGGCGATGGACCAGAAGATCGCGACGCTCGAGAAGCGCTCAGCCGCGCTCTTTGACGGTGGCAAGAAGATCCGATTCGGCTTTGACTACGTGCTCGCAGCGAGTAAGAACGCCTAGGTAGGGGTAAATAGTAGCAGCTACAGTAACGAGCATAGCATAGTTGAAGTAGCTACGAGTGACGTAGCTTTTAACCCCTGCTTGATTTGTGTTGTTGGAATGGTTTTGTTTTGTTCTCGTAATGGTAAGGAGCGGGCTACTTACTACAGCTTCTGGGCCGTGAGCTGGATGTGCAGGTAGAGTTCCTTGATTGTGAACAGGTTGATGCGCTTGCGCTTGGGGTCCATGGGCTTCTGGTAGAGCTCGAGCGCCAGCGTCCCGCCCTTTGCGACTTCGTCCATCTCGAGCAACGCCCAGCAGCGGCAGCTTTTCTTGCGCTTTTTGGGCTTGTAGTGGTAGAACTCGAAGAAGACCGCCGCGCCGCCTAGGTATGTAGATGGACACACAATGTGGACAAGTTTGCGCAAGGTGAGCCTTTCACGTCCACACGAGGAAGACAAAATGTCCACAACAAAGAGACAGCATGTTACGTACGGTCCTCCATGTCCTTGAGGTTCGTCTCCAATTGGACACTCCGACTCGGAGCGAACGACAAGTGCTGCGCGTCGGCGCAAGTGCCCACCTGGGTCTCAATCCTCTCGCCCATGGCTTTGCCGTCGCGATCTGCAGGCATATCGTCCGTCCCACTTTCAGTATCAATTTCAGTTAGACAGCCAGCCAGTCAGCCAAACAAACACGAAGAGCTCCGCCCTACCAAAGACCGAGACGACGATCGTCGGGTTCGTGTACACGTTGGCGTCCTTGAGGCCGATTTCGATGATCTTCACATCGAGGTACGTCCCACCGGGAGCTCGAGCCACCGCCGTCCATGGCATGTCCGCAGCGTCGTCCAGGTCGTTCTCCGCGTCTGCGTCCACGACCTGGACGGTCGACACTTTCTTCGCGGGGCGACCGACATTGCCCAGGTCGGCCGGGAAGACCTGCGGAGCGTCCGAGAGCACGGAGCAGAGCACTTTCCAGGACAGAAAGAAAGCACACGGAGCTCAAGAGTCAATTCCGTATTCGTTGCCAATAGTTGGCCTGTTGGTCCTCACTCCGCACCTTCGAGGATATCCTCCATGTCCTCCTTCGTGGGCGAGTTGCGCTCGCCGTCGACCGAGCTGAGGCATTTCGCGCGCAGATCGAGCGAGCCCGCGACTTTCTCTATTATTCTCTGTACAATCAATGTCAACAGCAGCAAAGCAACATGAGCCAAGGCTTCCATCCATTCGCAGAGCCTCGTACAAAGCTTAGCACGCCACCGTTTGGTCCTTGCTGAGCTGGTGGAACTGCGGCGCTTCCTGCGTCAGCTGCGCTGCGAGTCTGCAGGGGATTAGGATTTAGACACGTCAGCAGCAGGCATTACCAATCAATATGCGAGAGCTCTGTGAGTAACAACACCAAGGTTTCAGGACAATTTCGACAAGCATGACGCACCGCTCGTAGGCCTCGACCGCCTCGACCACTTGGCCCCAGCCGTCGGTCTCTACCGCGCGCTGCAGGCTCTTGCACCAGAGCGCGTGGCGCTTCTTGAGCTCCTCCATCGCTCGCTCTCCTTCGCTCGTGAACTCTGTCGGTCGTTAACGCACCAACTGCGGCTTTTCGTGGGTTCGAGAACATGAGACGACTTGGGCGTTGTGGTCAAAAGTTCCTTGATCTATTAGAATTAGTCTCAAAAATTTACACGTCCTATTATTGTACAGGGCGAACTTCAGGAGATGACCACCGCTAGATTTCGTTCTCCTTCTCTCGCGCTCTCTCTCTCTGTTTGAGCGTGTGGGCATTGCGTCCTGGCAGCAACACCAGCATCCTCGTTATTGCTTCTTCTTCATCTTGTTCTCCACCTCCCTTGCTTTCTTCACTATTGATTCTCGGGCTTCCTCACACGCCAATTCTCCCATTTCGCCAATCTTCTTTGTCTACTTTCACATCATCGGCGGTGACACGCGCTTCGTGAGGTGACTCCGCAGGCGGAACCAGCGCGCGCGCAGCAGCTGCTTGCGGAGCTCTTCCTCGGGCAGCACGTGCAGCAGGAAGTCTACTAGGTACGCCGCGCCCTCCATGCCGAACGCCACCTCCAGGTACTGGAAAAAGAAACTCGCCGACGTGCGCGACTTGCCAAACTGCCGCGCCTGCCGCTGGAATAGGTGGAACAGGTTCGGGTTGTGCTGGCAGTCGTCCCACACGGCGTCCAGGATCGCCTTGTTGAGTGTCTCGGCCACGTCGTGGTCGAATGGCTTCATCCACGCGAGCTCCGAGCGCATCTGCTCGTCGATGAGCTCGATCAGACACCGGTCCATCTCTTCCACGCCGAGCCACATGCGCCGCCGCACCGCAGGGTCGATCACAACCTTCGCAGTCGTCCCAGGATCTGTCTCTGTCTCTGTAGCTCCTCGTTCTTCTTGATTTCTACCTGTAGCTTCAGCACCGCCGTCTTCCTCTTTCTGTTCTTCTCCATCACCTCCTTCTCGTTCTAACCTGGCGAGCTGCACTTCTCGAAACGACAGCGGGCGTGACCGCGGCCCCAATGAGCTCTGCCCCGATGGCTGGGATGATGAGAATGAAAATGACGATGACTGCTGGTGCTCCTCGGCGAGCAAGTAGTACCCGTTCACGTTGAAGATCGTCGGCAGGATGTACCCGAGCGTGAGCGCGATGCGACCGCCACGTCTTATGGGTTTGAGCCCGTCGAGCGGTCGGATGCTCTGCTCCGTTCCCTCGTGGTCGTTCGTGATGAGCGTGACGGAGAGGTCGAGCATGGTGCTGAGCAGCAGCAGCTCCACGGCGCCCACGCGGTGGTGGTGCTTGGACTTGAACTCGTGCAGCTTCTTCTTGAGCTCCACGCCGCTCGTGCGGAAGTGCGTCTCCAGCGCGTGGATGTGCAGCAGTCCATAGTTCGCGAGTGCCTGCCGCAAGATGTCGACACCTTGCGAGAGCTGCTCGTGGGTCGAGTCCGTGCCTTTCTCCGGGATGCCGGTCATCGCGTCGTAGAGTCGCTTGTCGAGATCGTTGAACTGCTGCAGCTGGAAGAGCACGCAGTAGAGCGCCGTGGCGCCCTCGAGCGGCCGGTAGAGCTGCTTGAACCCGCGCTGCTGCAGGATGCGCGTCATCTTGTTGTGCGTCACGTGGAACGACGAGTACTGGCACGAGCACTCGAACTTGAGGCACATGGCCATGTTGCGCGCGCGGTCATCCAGCAGATTCGCCTCGAGCTCGTCGTATCTGGAGCCCGAAGACTTCATGCGCTCGTGGCGCCACTGCTGGCGCTGCGCCTGTTGCTGCTTGAGTTCCCACTCCTGCGACTTGACGGATGCGTCGAGGTCTGCGACCTGGTCGAACGCTCCTTCTTGCGCCTCTTCGTCCATCGCCAGCATGGACGCCCGGGACGGTTGGTGCTCGGCCACATGGTCGAGGCAGAGCACACAGCTCTCGAGCGGGTTCGCTTGGAACGCCACGCTGCCGCGCTCAAAGCCAACGTCGAAGTTGCAGAAGCAGCGCAGCACGAGCGGTGCGCGCGGGTCCATGAAGCGGCTGAGGCGCATGCTCGAGTGCTCCAGCAGCTTGGCCAGGTACGCGTTGAGCTCGTCGCAGCGGCGCGCGAGGAAGGAGCGGCGCTTGTGCAGCCGGAAGAACGCGCGCCGCAGGTGCACGCGCGGCGGACGGATGTTGGCCATCATGAGCGGGAACGCGCCGCGCAGCTGCGCGTCCAGCCCCTGGAACTCGTGGAACGTGCGGAAGACCTGCCACGAGCTCTCGAGCGCGCGGCCGCCGTGCTGCGCGCACTGGAAGACCACGCGCGCGGCGAGGCGGAACTCTGGGTGCTCCATGATGGACGCGTCGTACTGGAAGCCCACGACCGCCACGCTCACACGCAGGATCGCCGTCACGTCGCGCACGGCCACGCGCTGCAGCGGCTCGGCCATGTATAATTTATAAGTCGGCTGCTGCTGCTACTCTACGGATGCGGATGGATGCGGATTGGTTGCGGGAAAGGAAGCGCGGGGGCGGGATATATGGTATCTGGCGTGCCGGGCAGTTACGTTGTTGGCTGGCTGGTTGGCTTGACTAATACGTACTTCTGCTGATTGGGATGGATTGATAGACCTGTTGCTGTTCCTGCTGCTGTCGCGCTCGCACGCTCGCTCGCTCTTCTCTCTGCGGCTGGCCGGGCGGCCAACAATCAAACCGCCTGCTGTGGTCTGCGGATCGATCGATCGATCTGGCTGCGGACTGACTGGTTCTGTTTCGAGCCGCCACTGAACCGCATGCATCAATCGCCGTTTCGCGCCGCCGGGTGTTTTTCGAGTCGAGGGTTCCTGTTGTGTCAGTTGGTCCGGCCGCCCGTCCACAAAAAGCGAATGAGGGACGGCATGTGAAGGCATCGAAAAAAAATCGGCCGAATTCGAAGAGGCATGAATTTTGGCTTCCGGCGGCCAACAAGACTGTGTTGGTTTTGTATGGGAAATTGTATGAGGCGCTGACAGCTGGGCGAGTCACACATAGCAGCTGGTCGCTCGATCCCGCCAACTTCTCAAAGAGAGACCGGGGTGGGATTCTGCCAACTCTCTCTGCGAGAGGAGAAGAAAGGGCCATTTTGAAGCCACTTTTGGCCCCAAAGTGGTCAGCAAAGCCAGATTTGCATCCCAGGGGATTGAGAGTGAGAACCACTCAGCGATTTGATCCAAAACAAATAAGATGGATCCACCTGAAAAATTTGAATGACATCTTGATACAAAAGAACCAAAGTCTCTCAGAAAGAAAACTTTTGGTGCTCACGGAGAAAATCAATGAGGTCCAAGGTGTCCAAATGGACTCAGGCGCCAAAAAAGCCTAAAAAAACAGGCTCAGAAGATCGTCTCTGCCGTTTCATGCGCCGTTTGGCTGTGGATTCCGCAATTCCATCTGGTTCGCTCGAGGATCCCACTCTTTTGGATTATTGATACACACAGTGTTTAGAAAGTGAGCAGGTGCAGGAAATAGACAAAAGAAAATCCAAAATTGTTGCCGAACATACAGAGCCACAAGTATTCCAACACTGTTGTTAGTATTGTGTGAAGCGAAAGAAATTGTGGCCAACTCCAGCAGGCATTAGCGGATTTGGCAGGCGAAAGAGCTATACAGCCACTTGGCGCCAAAACCCAAAACGAGCTCCCGCGAAAAAAAGCAGTACGAGCAGCTGGGATACGAATTGACCAAATGGCGACGAACAATGCGCGCTGGAACGCGCTCACGGCGAGTGAGACCGAGTTCCTGGTAGGGAGCAATAATGCGCGGGCATACTTTGCATATGATGCGCAATTATCTCATCAGCTAATGTTCTGTGGACACACACACACACGCTTACAGGCAGAGCAAGAGCTGGTCACGATCCTCCCGCACTTCCAGATCAAGGAGAACAGCGGCGTGCTCAACTTCATCGGCGTAAGGAGACTGCAACAGTGCTGCTGCAATTGTATGATGATGAAGTTGTTGGATAGCGCTGCTAAACACTGTGGATTGCATACAGGGCGACTTTGGTCCTTTCCAGCCGGGCATCACGACGCAAGTGCCGCTGTGGCTGGCGATCATGCTCAAGCAGCTGAACAAGTGCCGGATCATCCAGCCGTCGTGGTTCTCTGTCGGTACGTACACACGCACGCTGCATCTTACTGAAACACGCTACTCTTGCGCGAGTAGACCCTAATGTTATCTGCTGTGCTTTGACGCATCACCAGAGTTCCTCTCGTTGCGACTGGAGCAAGAGAAGAACAGCGAGATCTTCGAAGAGCTCCCGTTCCACTACTTAGAGATCGCGTCCCTACTATTTAAGAAGTGCGTGGCGTGCATCTCTACTGTTTTTGAGAAGTGTGTATATGCTGGATCCACTAACAAACACATGATCTGTTTGCTTTGCTATGCGCGATTGCGACAGTGCGGCGGAAGACATTGAGCACGTCGAGCACATCCGATCGCTCCTGGAAGACATCCAGAACGTCCGCCAGGACAAGATCCGCAATGGTCTCTACAAGATCTCCAGTGATGTGCAGAATGGCGGTACAGCGTACGCTATCCAGGTAATGCGTCAAGCGCTCACACTCGTTTGCTTGCTTCAGGCTGATGCCATGCTGACAGCGTTACATGCTCTCCTTTTCCACACTCTTATGCTGGCAGATGAACAACATTTCCGCCCTCGAGATCAACTCTGTGCGGCAGTTCATGGTCGGGGTGAGTCTCGCTGTTGTCTGTTGACAGATTTGCAATTTGGTCCATTATCTGTCTAACATGCTTGTGTGTTTCTGGTTGTTGTTTATTGCTGTTACTATCAGTCGCTGAGCAAGTTCTACCGCCTCGCGACTCTCAATGAGGACAATGGCGACGAAGACTTTTCGACGCAGAGCCAAATGTACTCAGAGCCTTCATCAGGTACGCTCACGCCCGCAATTGTTGGAAGGTTTTGCTATGTGGGAGTTATACTCAAGTTGCTCATACGGACGTTGTGTGCATATGTGTGTTGGTGGTGCTACAGCGGGTGAGGCACCAGTCCCTCGACTCCGTCGCTTCCGATAAATCTGTTGCTGCTGGTATGGCTATTGTTGTCTCTGTCGTGGCGCGCAAGCATGAAACAACACAAACCCAGTGTTAGCTTGCAAAGTGCTACTATTTGGTATTAATTTCTTCATTTTCGCGTGACTGCGAATGCAACCGGAGTGAGCAGCCTTCCCAATGAGCTGAGCTCCATTCGTGCGTCCACAGCCTGACAGAGGCAATAATATAGGGAATTTTACGTATAAAAATCTATAGAAATGAGGAAAAGGAGGCTAACAATTCACATTCACGGGCTTTCTTCTGCATGGTTGGCGATGGACTCTCTCAATAGGAGTTCGGTAGGTACGCGTTGCTCCGGTACGACGCTGTTTTCCGTGCGTTCTGGCGCGCCGGCGGGTGCTCCTGGTACTGGAACTGGTCTCTCGTGCCTCGGCAGTTGGGCTGCGGTGGTACTCCTGTCGACGCTCCTGCTCTTGGCCCTGAGCCTGAACCTGTTGACGCCGAGCCTGGGATCACCGCTGCTGCCTTTTGGCTGCGTGGAGTGAGCACCGCGACTGGGTTGACCTGGATCATGGGGTTCTTCAGGCGGCCCGTGGCTTCCGCGGCGGCGCGCTCCCGCTCGCGCTTGTCTTCCTCTGCGGCCGCGACGCAGCACACGCCACAGAGCGCCGCGCACGCGAGGCATCCGCACACATCCTCTGCGTCGTTCATGGTTTGTAGCTCTTGGTGGTGGTGGTGACGGCAGGCAGCTGAATCGAACACAGGCGAGACTGCTGGTTCGTGCGCTGATTGCCTGAAAATTCGGATGTGATGCTGCTTTCTGCTGCTGTGTATGTGGAGAAGGAGGGAGGCTTGCTCGCCATCAAGCCAGGGAGGTTTCCATTTTCCATTTTCGCGCAATGTGCGACGAGATAACTGACTGACTCCCCCACTTCACTCGGAAAGTACAGCGCCACGTCGGTTTTTCTTTCTTTCTTTCTTTTCAGGTTGGCTGTTGTTGGTGGAACAATCACACTTTTGGTGTCTGCACATCGCATTATGCTGGTGGAACAATCGCACTTTTGGCGTCTGGACATTATGCAACAAACGAAACGAAGAGCGAATAGCACGAACGCTGTTGTGTGGAGAGCGTGACGAGCGACTGGTGTGTCATACTTGAAAGTCGGAGCGCGTGAGAAGCTTCGACGTATTCGCGCGAAAGCGTTGCGCCTCTTCATGATCCCATTTTTGCGTGTTCGTACTTAGTAGAAGAATAGTGACGAAAGGGGGTCATCGACTGCGTATTTCAGAGAACGGACTTTACTGAAGCGAACAGAATCGATGCAATCGTACTTTACGGAGTAAATCGTACTTTAGTGAAGCGAACAGAATGGCGGATAGGCATTGGAGCAGAGCGATCGGAAGAGCACAAAGAGCTACAAACGAACAAGCATTGCATTGCGTGCTCTTGTGTGGGTCGCTGCTCATTAACGCCGCCCTTGCTGCTACAGTACAGCCTGCTGCCAGTGCAGACGTAACCCTCATCACCACCACCAGCAAGCATGAGCGACGGCGATCTCTGGCGCGACCGCAACAAAGTGTTCGTCGCGGGCTTGCCTGCGCACGTGGACGACAATGCGCTCTACGCCAAGTTCAAGACGTTCGGCGAGATGCACCAGTCCAAGGTCGTGTTCGACCAGAAAACCGGTCGCTCCAAGGGCTTTGGCTTCGTTACCTTCTGCGAGTACGTGCAGGCGCTCGAAGCCGTCGACAACCTCAACCAGAGCGTGAGTATAACCTCCAAGCTGTCTGTTCCTCCTCAGGTCTTCATAATGACTTGGATGTACGATGAACTCACCATCAATCATGCTTACTCGATTCTTTTATACACAGAAATGGGACGGCCGCGTGCTGAACGTGCGCTTCTTGCAGCCGAAGAACGGCGCGGCGGCGCCAACCGCTGGCGCGCCGCCTGTGGTGAGCACCAAGCCCACCAAGGTGATCGGGCCGCGTCCAGAGGGCTGCACGACCATCTACGTCGGCAACCTGGCGTACGACATCACAGAGGAAGTGCTGCGCAAGGTATTTGAGAAGTGCGGTACGGTCAAGGCGATCCGTTTCGCCGAGCACATCCAGACGGGCGAGTTCCGTGGCTTCGGGTACGTGCAGTTCTACGAGGAAGGTCCGTGCGAACAGGCGGTCAAGTTCGACGGCATGATCGTGATGGGGCGACCGATGAACATCGACTACGGTTCGCGCGACGAAGTGTCCGCGAAGGCGCGCGAGGACCTGACCAAGAAGCTCAAGAAGGGTATCTGTAACAAGTTCCAGTCGGGCCAGTGCGACCGTGGCGACGACTGTAAGTTCGCCCACGTGCTCAAGGACCAGGACGCCGAAGAGCTCGTCGAACAAGCCGACCGACCCGCCGGGGCGGCGTCGTACATGGAAGTCGCAGCCGCGGCGCTCGCAGCAGTGTCTGCACCTGCGCCTGTTGTCGCGGCAAACGCGAACTCGGACGCGCCAGTGTGCATCAACTTCCAAAAGGGCAAGTGCAAGCGCGGTGACGCGTGCAAGTTCCAGCATTTGGGTGTGGAGGCGGCTGCCGCCCAGGCTGCTGCATCTGCTGCTGCGTCTGCTCAGGCTCCTCCTGTTGTTGTTGCTGCTGCGTCCCGACCGACGCCAGTGCGTGCGCCACGCGAGTCCGACTACGCTGAAGAAGAAGACAACTCGTACTACGAAGAGCCAGCTGCCACAGAAGCACCACAGGAAGAAGAGACGAGTGCGGACGCAGACGCGCCTGCATGCCAGAACTTCCAGAAGGGCAAGTGCAAGCGTGGCGCCGCGTGTCGTTTCCGCCACATTGCAGCCACGCCTGCCGAGAAGAAAGCAGCAGCGTCCAGCTTTGGAGGACACTCGGAGTGGATCCCGCCGGCGCGCGTGGAGCGACCCGCGGCGGTCGTGGCCGAGGTCGCCGTGTGCCAGAACTTCCGTCGCGGCCGTTGCAACCGCGGCGCGTCCTGCCGCTTTGCGCACACGGAGCAAAAGGCCGCAGACATCGTGGAAGAGGTGAGTTTCTACCAGAAGCGCTTCCAGAGCATCTGCTACAACTGGCAGAAGAGCGGCTCGTGCGCGCGTGGAGACAACTGTCCGTTCCAGCACGAAGGCGGGCCGAGCCAAAAGGCGACTGCGGTGACGAGCCAAGAAGACGAAGAGCAAGAAGCGCCTCAGGGTGAAGGCACCGAGGAAGAAGACGCCGATCCAAAGAAGAAGAAGAAGGAAAAAAAGGAGAAGAAGAGCAAGAAGCGAAAAGCGGACAGCGAGAACGACGACGAAGCGCACTCGGAGAGCAGCAAGAAGCAGAAAAAGAAGGAGAAGAAGCAGAAGAAGAAGAAAGACCGCGCGGAAGACGACGAATAGAGAGGACGCATCTGCTTTGAAAGGGCTGTAAATTTTTGAATAGAGAAATAGTTTAGACACACACGACACAAGTTCTTTGCAATGCACTTGCTGGGGGTTGCTGCTGTGAGGAATGAATGCGTCGCGTGGATCAGACGAGATGTGGACAGAAAGGAAGACGACACTCTTGGATCTGTCCACTCAAGAACGACACTCTGCACCAAATCCTGCGCACCGAGTGCTGTGTTGGTGCACGAGTGGACGTGGCGCTTTCGTGTTGGGATGTTGTTGGGTCTGCTCCGCTTTGCTTCACCATCCATCCATCCATCCTTCCTTAGACGGAGCGAGCCTCAGACACCCAAGTTCACCTTGGTCGTGGTTCTGTGCTGAGTTACATAGCCCCCCCATGAGGCTCCATTTTTCTGACTACTGTACAGTACTGCAATTTTGAAGGGACAGATTTGCATCCATTCCCCCGTCAAAAGAACCTCACTCCTCTCTCGCAACAACGGCAGGAGGAAGAACTGGGTGCATCGTACGAACACATCGTTTGAACCCAGAAAGGAGAGCGTGAGTGAGTATGAAATAGTCGGCAGCAGAGCTTTTGGCAGAGGAACAAGAAGCCGACGAGCGAGCCAATTTTTGGCGAGGACGAAAGGGCGAAACTGAAGAAGAATTGGCGGCGCCTCTCCCTCGTTTTGGAGGGTGATGAAAATTGTTGAATGGAGAAATACGAATGACTGCATACTGGTGATGGATATCGTCTCGTTGTGTTGGCGTCTATGATTGTTATGTACATTGATGCTGTTCTCTATGGTGTTGCTATGCATGCATCGTGGTGGTCTCTATGTTGCCAGTCGAATGGCTATGGTGCTGCTCTAGGATTGTGGATATATTGGTATCCGAATAAAAATACTAATACGCTGATATGGCTTACGCGCTGATCGCGCCTTGGACCCACTCGTGCGCCAAGACCTCGTCGGCCGTGATGCGCGCGCTCGAGTCCACGGTGAGCATGCGCTGGATCAGGTCGCGCGCCTGCGCCGACACGCCCTTCCACTCGCGCGAGTCGCACTCAAAGTCACCCGCGAGGATGCGCGTGGTCATCTCGTCGTCCGACGAGTCGTTCGTTGGGTCGAACGGGTGGCGACCGCAGAGCACGATGTACAGCACCACGCCCAGTGCCCACACGTCCACGGCCGCGCTGGCCTCGCTCTTGCGAATGTGCTCCGGTGCAGCGTACGCGGTGGTTCCGACGCCACTGCCGATCGCGCGCACGCGCTCGTAGACCTTGTCTTCACGGAATGCCTGACCAAAATCGATCAGACGCATGCCGCTGCTGTTCTTGGCATTCTCGCTCAGCAGGATGTTCTCCGGTTTGATGTCGCCGTGCACGACGCTCTTGGCGTGCAGGAACGCGAGCGTCTGTGCGATCTCGCGCGTCAAGCTGCTCGCTCTTCTCTCGTCAAACACGCCGTTCTCGATCAGGTTGTCGTAGAGCTCGCCGCCCTGCACCAGCTCGGTCACGAGCACGTACGCGTCCGCGGTCTCGAACGCCTCGCGCAGCTGCAGCACGCTGCTGTTGCCGCCATTCAGGTGGCGCAGGATCGCGACCTCCTGCAGGAACTTCTCCTTCGTCGTGGTCTCTTTGAACACGCGCTTGATCGCGACCTGCGCGTTCGTGGCGCGGTGACGCGCGACGTGCACGCGCCCAAAGCCGCCCTCGCCGATCACGCCCTGCAGGTCGTACTCGTGCTGGATCTTCTTTGTGCGGAGCGTTGACGAAGGTTGTACCCATCTGTGCGTGTTGCGCGCCATCAAGAGCGCGTCATGTTCAGCCGTCACGACAGCACCGCTCACATTAATAGCAGCGGTATTGCGCTTCTGCTGATGTTGTTGCTGTGTGAAATGCGACAGCACGTTCATCGTGGTGGTGCCGAAGCCGAGGCGACCACTCTCCAGTCGCGTCTCATCGGAGCGCAGCGCCGAGGTGGCCGCAGTGGCCGAGGCCGCCAGCGCGACCATGCAGGCCGCCCAGCCGCCGCTCGGGCGCTTGAACGAGCGGTGCAGCGCCGCGGTGGAGATTCGTTGGCTCGCCATGTTGCTTTGACTGTTGCTTGAGGATTTTGGTAATGAGCTGTTCACAGTCAGTCCAAGCGCATGTGAAGTCTGTATGGGACGGAACAACAAGACGAACGAACTGGCCAGACAGAGAGGCAGAGACAAGGACACGAAATATCTCAGTGGGTGGATGATAAGAGTCTGTATGGGACTGGGCACTTTTGACTGGATGGGAAAAAAGTGTACATTCGCCCCAACTTCTCTGGATTGATTTTCTCCTACAAAAACAATAGAGCGAGAGCAAAGAGACTGAATCAGAAAATGGACAGCAAATGGGACGCTGTGCTTGAAAGTCAGCGAGAACGAAAGAAGCGTTTTGCAATGCTGGCAAAGTGGCTGCTGCTACCAACGTATTGGAGGTATCATGCATAGAAAGTGCAGTGGAAGAGGCTTGTGAACCGGAATTGTATCGAGAGAAGCACCAAATTGATCGGGTGCAGCAGTCATACCGGCGCCGTTTCGCTTCAGAATCCAGATTGGACTGTGCGTACAGTACGTGCGTGCGACGCTCGCAGCGTCAGCTCGCCCAGCGTGACTTCTCAAGATCGATCGACCGATTGACTGACTGGTCGTCCTGCGCTTCGCTCATGCTCAGCACCTTCGCTTTATTTGGTTGGTGGGCAGTGAGCATCCTGTCAAGGCAGGTTGATCGTATCTGTTTCAAAGAGAGAAAGCTGGGGAAACACTACAAGTAATAATAGATGCAGATGCTTGGTAAGAGCATCTTGGTGCTGCATATATTTTTTAACAAGTGAATGGCGTCTCAGCAAATCCAAATTGGATCAATCCTGTGCGTCAACAATGAGGTGCTCTTGTGACTTTGTTGCACCCTACTACACCAGAGAGTACGAGGCGCCGGAAGAAAAACGGCGGTTGGTGATGGTAGGGGGGGGGGGGG
>JAASGK010000917.1:0-14409 GCA_023334195.1 Globisporangium emineosum
CCCCCCCCCCCCAGTCAGTGTCGGTGCCTCAAACCCTCCCCATCCATGTCTTTATCTACAGAGCAACGCTCTCCAATCCCATGCGCCGCCCAGCCCATATCCAGCCCACACAGCAACCACTCTCGCTCAAGCGAGATTGCTATTCTCCACAATCAATTATCATTATCAAATAAGACGTAGTATACGATCGGCGAACGAAGTTGTTCATTATGCTACACGCACACAACGACAAGCTTCGTTCACGTGTCTTCCATCGTCTCGCGTTTACAAGTTGAAACAAACAACTCGTAATATACTACTACGTACTGCGAGTTCCTTGATCTTCCTCTCTCTAAATAATGTCGAATCTACTATAGTACCATCGACTTGCTTAAATAATCCCGAGCGAGACCTCGTATCTCCGCTTCAGGAACGCCTCGATCATCTCCAGTACTTGGTCGTTCGCGAGGCAGAGGCGGTTGTTCGAGTCCGACTCGCTCGTGAGACTCAGCACGCCGTTGACAAACTTGGAGAGCAGCTCCTGGCGACTGGAGGTGGTCTTGAGGATCCGCTTCACGGTCCACGACTGGTTGTCGTTGTGCATCAGGTACGCGTACAGCGTCTGGCAGTGGACGCACTGGTCCGCGTGCGCTTGCGCCACGACCTGGAGCGCGTTCTTGAGCTCTCGGAAGTCCGCGAAGCGGTGCTCGACCTGGTAGTCCGGCTCGCGCTCGTTGAGCATGAAATCGATCAGATCTGAGCCCGTGATCGTCGCCGCGACCGTGGGGCTGTAGGTCGACTCCGAGACGCGCTGCAGGTGCTCGCTGCGCTGCTGGTAGACGTCGATGACGTAGTAGCTCACCCCGTCGCGCTTGACCTTCTTGGTCACTTCCAAGAACTCGATGCGGTTGAGCGTCGCGCTCCCGGACTCAGAGATCGTGCTCGATCGCGACTGGGTTTGCTCGAACAAAGCATCCGGTGTCGGGGTCGACAGCGAATGGCAGAGGGAGTTCGCGCTCGGAGAGTTGGTGGGGGTCGACGTGTTGGAGGAGAGCAGCGTCTCGGTGCAGTCGCTGGGCGTGAGGACGAGTCGAGTGGGAGCTGCTGACGGAGTAGATGGCGCCATGGCTGTTGGTATCTGGTGCTGCTGTGCTGGTGGTCAATGTGTCGTGGTGATTGCGTGGTGTTTTCAGGAATGAAAGGCTGTGCGGCTTGGCGAAAAATGAAAATGGACCCGCCATTTTTCCACAACTGTGCGATGTCCCGCAAAAGTGGCTACATTTCGCGAAGTGAATGCCCTCTGATAACGAATATATTAAAAATAAGGAAATATATTTTCTATTTTAAACTGGTATTTTGTATGAAAAAGGTTGACAGTATTATAAGAAGGTATTTGAATTTGATGGATTATGTGACGCATCTGCCCTTTGGGACAATTTATTAGTTGTGACACTGCGAACGTCGTCATGTTGGCTCCTCCAACCTTCAAAATTCCCATCAGAACTGGCAGTCATCACCAATATTTCTCACTGGTAGGAATCCCATTCGCTCGCAAAGTATCCAGGCGATCGACGGCAATGCCTAGTCGAAAATTTACTGTGGCTGCTTGCGCATCTCACCCTCTTCCCCTCCAAGAGATATATGTGTTTTGAGATACATCAGCAGTCCCCCCGATCAGCTCTATCTCAATTGCCTGGTTGGCGTTCTTTAAGCACTCCTCGTCTACGAAACATCTTCGCGCTTTTGCTGACTCAGCCGTTGCCCATGACAAGTCCCTCTATTCGCCGGAGTCTCTCACCGAGAAGGATGCCATGAGCCTAATGTGGCACTTGCGTGTTGGCAGAGCACCAACGAGAGCCACTTCCTTCCACCCTGAGACGGAACGAGTGCGTCCAGCCAGTACTTCGACAACAGAGCGGCGGGCCTGGGATTACTTGCTCTTCGCCCGCGTCAAAGTTGCCAAAAGAACAAGAGGGATCGAGTGGTGTGCATTATCAAATCGCCGAGGCATCACATATACCGCTAAATAATAGGGCATTTGCTCTATGACTTCCGTAGTGCAAAAGTTGCACTACGGTACATAATATAGCGAATATTATTCGCTCTCTCTCTCTCGTGTTAAATACACCTCACTCTTATTTAAATATGTGTATTCTTACTCCTCAAGCGTTGTGGTCACTCGATGTTGCACGTACACAGGGGAACGGATCAAGTGGCCCGGGGTATGAACCACTTGCCGATAGTTAAGGGAGTTGCACAAAAACAGTAACTCTGGCTTGTCTACCCGTGATACGTATATCTATACAAAAAGCAAGTTAAAAACTGAATAATAAACCGCAATACCACACTGTGATGTGCAACAGGGCCGCTTTTGAGTTCGCGCCACTTGATCCGTCCCCTTGTGTATTAATAATACTTACAGACTCGTCGAGCAGCGACACAAAATAGACAGAGTGGACACACAACAGGAGTCATACCACATCGATAGCAGTTTTCACAACACAATTTCAGCCATGGAAGTCCCAACTTCGGTCCGCCGCCCACGCTGAGGGTCGTCCAAAGAATGACGTAGATTCGCCATTGCGAAACAGGGGGATTCCACACCAATTTGGGGTCAATTTCAACTATATTGTAATCACGTAGACATGGCGGACGCCTCCGTCAGAAAAGGGACGAGGAGAGGCGTTGCCCCAAGGCCGGCTTGGCCGCATGATCGCACAGTCAAAGTTGAGTCCCCGTTGGCGCCGCTCACGATCTTGGCAGCGATGGAGAGGGCGGATTCCTTACGCAGACTGGTGTAAATCTTGTACGCGTCCGAAGTCCAACACCCGTGGAACTGGATCGTCAGGGGATCGACTCCAGCACGGTACATGTGAGTTGCGCCTTCGACTCTTAAGGAGTGTGAGCTGTACTGGCTTGGATCAATGCCTACCGCCACCACGCCTGCCTTGATTGCGGAAGTCAGCTGGTACGATGTGATGCACGCTCGGTTGCCCGGGTCATCCTTGAACGTGGCTGCTGGAAGTGAGCCGGGGAGATCACCGCGAGCTCTCAGCAAGAGCAAAGCGCCAAGCACGGGGCACAGGCACTGCCGCCCCGAGCGAGAGAGTAGACGGACGACGGGCTTACCAACTTGGTTGGTCTTGGATTCTCGTAGAACAATTTGCACCGCCGCGGCAGCCTCAGGAAGAAACATTGGCCGTCCGTTGGAGTCTAGCACAGACACGCTTTCGGCCTTGAGAGCGAATCGTTCGAAACGGCTGCTGTTGATTGCCGTGATCTCTGATCGGCGCATCAAGAAGGAGAATGCGAGACACAAGACCCCAAATAGTTTGGTACGAGGGCGTGTGAAGAGAGAGTGTGGAGAGAGAGAGTGACTGGCGGCAGGCTTCAAGCAACTCGATGGAGACTGGCGCCTTGTGAAGGCGAGGACCGACAGCGCGACCAATATCTCTGAGGGTCATCTGCACTTGTGGATTGTGCAGAGGGAAGTCCTGACCATACGTGGCGAAGAAATGGCAAATTCCGACAAGCGCGTTGGAAACCGTGGTGTGCCGAAACGGTCTCCGTGAAAACAAACCATTCTGGAAGCGTCCATGCGAAAGCCCACAGGCCTTGGACTTGTTCTTGCTCGTGCAGGTTGTGTAGCCACCGGTGGGTCCCGCTCATGGAAGTCTAGACGTGCCAGTACTTGAGAGCCGTGAAGTACTTGGACAAGGTGGATTTGGTAATGGAGTGGATACGGAGATCTGCTCCAACATCTGGTCGAACGACTGAGAGTCAAGATAGTGGTGTACCTGCGTCCAATCACGAGCTAGTTGAGGGGCCAAACGGTGCCGGTCACTGCTGGTGTCGGAGCTAGGATTGCCAGATCCTCGGCAGCGAGTGCCACTTCGAGATGCCGCGAGCAAATTCGACTCCATGCCGCATATCTCTGATCGGCCAAATATTGTTGGAGCCGAAGTTGCTCCTGTCGATGGCTTGTAGCGTACTGCATTTTCTCCAAGTTGGTTCATGGTAAGCGAGCCTGGTCGGCGAGTTCCCGTCTCTCTTGATGGTCCAACGTGGACAGACAAGTTTGATCCAGTGTTAGAGGTAACATAGTGCACGAGTCTGGCGTGCCTGGATGCAGAGCAGGCAAAAGTGACAAGGCAGGATCAAATACAACATCACGTGACAAAAGGTGCATACTTGCTGACTCACTGGCCAAGTGAGTGATGAGCGTTGGAACTGTAGGGAGAGGCGGACCAAAATCGACAGTGGGACCGCCTGGCATAAATGCCGGAAGTGGTAGCTGCAGTGGGACCGCCAGGCTGTGGAGCTGGCACTACACTGCGGGATTTGGGGTCAGTGGTACCGCCAACTTGTAAAGTCAGCACCGCACCGACGTATGCATTAGAGTTTGGTACGCAGTCCGATACTGCAG
Source organism: Globisporangium emineosum (assembly GCA_023334195.1). Classification (NCBI taxonomy): domain Eukaryota; phylum Oomycota; class Peronosporomycetes; order Pythiales; family Pythiaceae; genus Globisporangium; species Globisporangium emineosum. The sequence continues at coordinate 4,406 of JAASGK010000917.1, forward strand.
GGAGCGTGTCTGTCGTGGGTGTTGCTGTGGAGGAGGACACGCTGGTCGCTGGGAGGCTTGGAAGCGGCCGAAAACTTGATCTTGGACTGTTTATGCACAAACATGCCCTTTTATGCACACTACTGGGCGGTGCCACGCGCGGCTTTGAATAGGTCGCTGCGCTCCAAGCCAAGCGCCTCGCGTTCCTCGCTTTGATTACCCTCGCTGCGCTCGAAGCCAAACCAGCGGCGCAATCACCAACTCCACCAACATTTTCAACACGATGTGGCAACGAACCAGCAACAAACACGCGACACACACTGGGCTCTTCAACAATTTCTGACTCAACACTGGCTGTATTGATGTTGTTGTCTTGAATGCAAACTGAAGGTGGGGCTGAACCATGGTCACCTCGCCACCCTCACGCATCGCGCCCGGCACGCCCGTAGCACACCTTCACCCACTCCGTCACACCTGACAGAATGGGAGGACCGTTCCGACGGTGAATGCGCTTCTCCTTCGAGCAGCGACCAGGACGGCTGGGGTCACCGCACATCCTCGGGGATATCTGACGCATGGTCTCGATCGCGCTGACCACCAGACAAACGGGTCAGACCGGCTCTGCCACCGTCGGGAGCTTGGCCTGCAGGGCGCTTTGCGTCTTTGTCGCGGGCACTGCCAAGCAGAATCGCCCACTCGGGGTGCTAAACTTGATGGCATCCACGGCACACCAGAAGTTGCGCCACCAGAGTGGACCATGGCTCTGCAGGTGAGAGGAAGCATCACCAACGAGCTAGTTCGCGCACATGAGCGTCAGGCGGACACGTGCTGGAGAGTCGCGTGGGTCGGCTGACCTGTTCTCCGAAATGAAGACACGAACACGATCGATCATGACGTGGACGTGGTCGGACCACACGTCACGGCCAAATTCCGCCAAGCCGTGAATGGCGTCGAGGATGTCAGAGGACGAACTGACACACGGATCCGTGGCGGACAGTGTCACATCCGATGAGAAGTCCGTCGCGAAGTTTGCGTTCGTGGGGCCGCGGACGAGGCTCTCCATCTGCGAGAGCTGGCGGAACGACATGAGAGAAGCTCCGCGACTGCCGATGCGACCGGAGTACAGCGCAGCGAGGATGGTTGGCGACACGGCAAACCTGGTGGCGGGCAGCTCGCGCAGGGACAGAAGAAAAGTGGTGGGTGAGCAGGACTTACCTTCAAGCGTCGTGAGCTGTTTGTAGATGCGATGCGCCGCCAGTTGATCGGCTCGAGGTGGCGCGTGGCATCCTGGTCCCTTGTCGGCGTGCACTGCTGGGAAGCTGTCTGGAGCAAGCTCGCGATTCGCGGCTGGCAGATGCTCGCTGAGGCCGTTCGGATGCGACCTCGTTGGGTTGAACGAAATCGGCGTTGGGCGAACGGCACGAATCTCGGTGAGCTCGCACCTGAGCTTCTCGATCTCTTCCCGAAGCTCCAGGTCGGCTGGTGGAACTTGAGCTACAGGTGGCGGTTGGAAGCAAGCGAGGTGTTCGAGCACCTCTGTGCTCTCGGCCGTCACTGGCGGTGCCATTCACATCACCCCTTTCGCTGGGATCGTGAGAGCGGGCGGAACCTCGATGGTCCGACGTTCAACCTTCTTGCCGGGCGTAGCAGAGACGCGCTTCTTCTTCGCTGGAATTGCGATGGGCTTGTCAGCGATCCCCACCGCGGCAGAAACGAAACGCTTTTTCTCTTTTATCGAGAGTCTTGAGCTGGCGCGTGTTGACGCAGGGGCAGGTGCGACAGGCGCGGGCGATGCTGGTGCGCTGCTTGGCTGAGCAGCCTGAGCAGGGGAAGAGGCGAAAGGTGGATGGAGAAGGATTCGTGGAAACTCCCTTACTAAATTGAACTGTTGGTTTCTTGTCGGAAGCTAAAGTGAGCGCTTTGCAAGTGAGAGCGCTGGGCGAGAAACCACTGGCCGCAGCAGCTTGCTTCCAAAGGGTCACCCACTCCATTTCGTGTGGAATACACAATTTCTTTCGTATTGCGTACTTAACCGAAATAGACCGCATTCGAAGGACCCTCCGCGTGAGAATGGTCTCTGTCTTTAGTCCCACGCACATTGCAAAATAATGTCAAGAACACCCACCAGGTTGTCTGGGGTTCGTTCAGTGACTGTTAGTAAACTGAATGCCATTTCAATTGCAGCATTGCATCGACACTCCACATATGTCTCGCTTGAAGACAACCCTCAATGTATGGTACCGCTGAAGTAGCAATAAGATCCGCAATATCAGAAGCGTAAACCGGCGAATAATGTTGTTGGGATCTGTGAGCAAGCTCCGAAAGCGAGATACAACCGAGTGTGCAGGAGGTTTCGGTACATTTGAGGACCACTATTAGTGGTCCTCATTCCTTCAGGTTCTCCACTTTTGACCTATTCGTCTCACAACCAGTTCCTATCCTTACGAACTAACTGAAGGCAAATCCATCTTCAGTTGATTATGGCACCATTTGTAGTGGCGGCGCCGCAATCGCAAATGCCACATTTCAGATCCAGAGACTTCTCCATTCCCAGATGATCTGGAAGAGCCCACGCTGCTGACTGAAACGTGGCGCGGTGCATTTTGATCAGGACGCATTATATCGCACTTCGTATGCAAAAAACGACTTGCATGGTCTGTTTGCAACTTGCGGCGGCGGCGGCGGGAGGTCAGTGGTAGTGAGCACACAATTAATGACCAGAGTGATTTGGCAAAGTCTCAGCACCCAAGCCAATCCAAATTGTGTTTGCGCCTGGAAGCCCCACACGAAAATCGGGGCGTGTACGTTGAAGTTTGAGAGTCCAATATGAAAGGCATGGAGTAATCTTCGCACAGGTGCTCGTGATTGTGGCACAAGCGAGTCAGACTGACTGGGGCGAATCATCAGACCTGCTGATGAGACCTGGTTGGTGCCACAGACGCACCTTCCTTCGGATGGTGCTACCATAATCACGGCTTGTTGGCTCATAGTACAAGACAAAAGGCATTAGCATCAAATAAAGAGGTCTTATGTGGATACAAACGAAGGCGACAAATGTTCCACAGAGGTATTCTATGATGCCGGGGTTTGGTACAGAGGTGAGGCAGGCTGCGCGCACAAACAGCACAAACAGCTCGCGTTGATTATCACAAAGCGAGCTGACCTGGAAAAAGTACACTTTTTGCAAAAGTGCGCGACGCATTCCAATCTTCCACCTCTTGTCTTGACGTTCATGGCGCATTTCGTGCGTAAACTGCTGAAACGATGCTGGGGTGTTGTTGGCGCCCGCCGTGTTGTTCTCTCCCATCCACCCATTCGTTGCATCTTACCATTCAAATCGGTTGATTTGTCAACGTTGGAGACAGAAGCGCACATGTGCGAATAATCGCCGTGGCGATGGCAGGCCCTCACTTCCCCACAGGAAACACGTCTGCCTCGAATGCATCCATTTACAATCGCAATCACAAAAAACTCTACAGTATTGGAAGGAACTCTAACGCACTGTCATAGCTCCTGCTGAAGTAGTATTTATTAATAGTACAGTGCACTCTTTTGAAGTGAGTGCTAGATTGCTTTGATTTGCGGACTTCTCGCAAATCCTCTAATCAATTGGCGACTTCCGCTGAAAAACCAAGCCAAACATCCACGCAAATAGTAGCATTATTAATGAAGAAGTGCTCACTCCCAGTTGTGTCCAACATACTCGTTGCTGTTACAAAAGTATCCACTTTATGTGAGTTCTTCATGAGTGGGTGCAGTGAGGGTAGCCATTTCGAGTCCAACGCAATTGGCAGGCGGCCCCATCTATTTGCCCGACGCGATCTCCGTTTCGTTTCCAGGAAGTACAGAGAACGAGAAGCTGCATGGGCGTTTGTTTCGTTGGTTGCTTCCGCACTCCAACTTTCCTATTTCCCTCTCGTCCCATTGCTTTGAGCACAAGAACACAGTAACACAATAATAATATATCATCTCTTGCATGTGTAATAACGTTGATGCGTGTGTGCATGTTAAACTTTCAAAGGCCGAAACGCGAGTCATTTATATCTTTGTATTGTGTCGCCACCAGTAAAATCGATGGCTGGCTTGGGCGTGTGTCCGCCCACTCCATTCAAGTCAGTCAGCATGCTTGCTGGGTGTACCTGTACAGACAGACACGGAGCATTGCTGACCACACAACCAACCGCTTCTCTCGTGTTCTTCCTCGCCTCTAACAATTGCGTTCGCCTTAGAGTTCTCTCAACGAAGAGGAAAGAAGATTGCGGCAATTGGGGCGAGAGCGCATTGAGGGCGAGGGGTAATCCGCACGCGTAATCGCCTTCTCTTTCCATCGTTCACACAGCAAGAAAAACTCAGGCGGACGGACGTGTCTCTCTCTTCTGGGTGGACTGTGCACAAACTCACCATCACTCTGATAATACCGTACCATAGGATATGGAGTAATCCTGATCTGCACACGTCGCCGACGTCACGCTCAAGTTTCGCGCTCTTTTTATGCCAATACCACCCCATTTATATCCAATCCTATGACAGTATTCACTCAAATGGTTTTCTCATTTGCTATAATTCAGCATTTAAATGGGTACACCCCAATGGTACACTTGAGCGTTCGTTTTCGCGCGCCCACTTTTTCTCGCCGACGGTCGTAGTTGTGCCATCATCATCACTCTTGAGCTTCTGGAAAAGGCGCTTGTCCAACGCAGTGCGTGGTGATTATGCGTGTGTGGATTTTCATCCATTTCCATCCACCACCACCTCACACACAAGAGACAAAGCTCCACACAAGCGTGGCGTATTCATCGGTCGCCTGACGCGTTCTGCTCTCCTCACACAACAGCATTCGCTCAATCCCAACTTCCCAGGAGCTCATTCCCAAACGTGACGCCTTCCGACAACTCGCTCCCACAGGCAACTTACCACCCTCACAGCAACATGGTGTTCGTGCCAACGACTAACGATCACGAAGGCGGACAGACCCAGACCGCCGCCAGTCCAGCTGTCGCGCCGGTGTCCCGCCCGCTCGTGCTGCTGAACCGCAAGCCGTCGTTTGTGGAGAAGCCGACGGTGCGCGACATCAAGGCGCCGCGCTTGCAGCCAAAGACGCTCGAGCCCATGCGCTGCTCGACCGCGATCCAACCGCTGGCGTTCCTCGCTAACATCGAGCGTATCGAGATCAACGAGACTCGCGTGCGCGACGGCGTGACCTACTACGTGCTCGACGTGTTCCTCTACCACTACAACACGCGCCTGCCGGCGCTACTGAACAACCCGCGCCGCGCGTCGATGATCGCGCACACCGCGACCCAGAAGCCGGACTACCAGGTCGAGCGCCGCTACTCGGAGTTCACGCTGCTGCGCGAGCAGGCGTTCCTCTGGTCGTGCATGAACCCGCAGTTCACGTGTGACTACTGCAACGAGTTCATCATGTACGTGCGCTTCACATTCAACCAGCCGCGCTTCCTGACCAAGTTCACGACCACGACGTCGCAGCGCAAGAAGCTGCTCAACAGCTTCACGCGCGACTTTGTGCGCCTCGCGCAGTTCCGCGGCTACCACAGCCGCGAGTGCGAGGCCCACGAGCACATCCCGCACCTGGTCGAGTCGTTCGTGCGCGACCAAGGCGGCGAGATGGCCGAGTCCACGCGTCTGTCCACGTGCTAGGCCGATCCAGATGTGTTTTTTTATATATTTCGCCATCAAAGCCCAGCCCAAGTGTCCAGCCAGCCACATCAAGCGGAAATTTGGCCGGCAAAAGCTGCAACCGTCAAGACCGGCAGGCGAACTTCTAACTTATACTGCACCAAGAGTAGACAAAGGAACCCCAGAGCCAGCTCGACTGACTAGCAGTCGAGAATGTGCACCGTAGTGTGGCGAGTAGTCGAGGCCCTTTGGATACTTTAGTGTGCAGCGCTAAAACGCAAAATCATAACAGCATCCTCATATCTTTCAAACTTCGTATTGATCGGAAGCGATCCTAATACAGTGTCATCCAATTTCAGCAAAACGGCGCGAGGTTCCTCCAAGAAGAACTCCATTGCTCGATTGCCCGTCCACACAAGCTGCGAGACGTCCATATAATCCAGAGAAGGCATGCTCAAATTAAACAGCAACGATACGATCGCGTCCAGTCATTGTTCGCCCAAACGCATTCGATTTGCGAGACTCTTCTCAGCTGTACAGTCTCCAAGCATGGCATTGTCGTGACGCAGCAAAGTCGTCGCCGTGTCCACTCATCCAAGGCTGCAATTCGCATCGAATTTCGTGCGTCCTTCCCCCGTTGCCCATAATCATTTGCCACCACTGCCATCATCCGCAACTGCCAGCTGTGAGCACCACCGCCATCAGCTTCCTCTTGGAGAGCCAACCAAACGCCATCACTTTCTTCGTCGTCGCCAGCAACGCGCTCAAAAGTGTGGGGTGAGGTGAGCTTGTCTCATGAAAAAGAATGAGATCGCAAACGAAATGGCTCGCCGAACGAATGGGCACGTTCAGTTTGTCACAACAAAGTGTTTTTTGTGCCAGGACTATCAGCCAATCACCGAGCGCCATGGCATAGCGCGTCACCTGAGTACAAACGAATCAGACTGATCCGATAGATTCTGACTCTGATTCTCTCTGTCATTTTGCTCCTGCGAAGGCAGAGAGTCGAAAGAAGGCGATGAAGAGCGAGGGGAGACTGTGACTCTAAACTCAGCAGAGAAACCATTGACAGGGCTGTCGTCACTGCTCTAGCAGTGCTCGGTCCCCATCTCTCGTGGGCAATCAGATTCATGTGTAGAGTGCTGCTGGCGAAATGCGTGGCCGTCATTGGCTGGAGGAGAGCGGAGGTAGTGAGTGGGTTCAATTCAGTTTTCGTTTGAGCACTTTGGCGGCTCCTCCATCTCACTCACAACTCAACAGAGAGAGCTGACTGCATAAAGATTCCTTCACCTGTCTCAGCGTTAACCGATTCTGTGGTGGTACCAATATGCGTGATTGATTATTGGTGGATGGTGCTGCGTGTGCCCCCCCCCACATGTCTGCTTGGTGGATTTATTTTCCGAGTCGGTGCAAGAAAAAGGGACGGAACATCCGGTTTCTGAACCAAATCTGAGGGCCGTTCATTTCCGTATTCGCCGCCAAGAGCTCACTTCACAAGCTCAGCTCCGTCGTCAGTCCACCATGCCGCTCGTGAGCTCTCCGGTCGCTGCCACTACCAGTCCAGAGGCTGAAGTCTGCAATGTCGTGCTGCAAGTGCCGCAGCTGACGCGGCTGCAGCGCAAGCCGTCGTTCGTCGAGAAGTCCTCGAGTTCCATCAAGACGCCGCACTTGCAGCCAGTGGTGTTGCAGCCCGAGCGCTGCTCGACCGCGATCGCGCCGTTGGCGTTTTTAGCAGACATTGAGCGCATTGAGATCAACTCAACCCGCGAGCGCGACGGCGTGACCTACTACGTGTTGGACGTGTTCCTCCACCACTTCAACACGCGACTGCCAGCGAATTTGAACTACCTCCGCCAAGCCTGCACAGCGTCAGCATCATCGTCCACTCCAGTGTCACCGCTGTCGAACGCCTCCGCTAAACCCGACTACCAGGTGGAAAGACGCTTCTCCGAGTTTTGCGAACTGCGCTCTCAGGTGTACGAAGTGGCGTGTCTGAACCCACAGCACCAGTGCCAGTACTGCAACGAATTCATCGTGTACGTGCGCTTCAAGACCCAGCAGCCGCGAACACTCACCAAGCTCACGACGACCAGCACCACCAAGCGCAAGACCATGCTGAGTGCGTTCTTGAGCGACTTTGTGGGCATGGCGCAGTGCCGCCACTTGCAGAACCGCAAGTGCGCGTCCCACGACTTTGTGCCGCAGCTCATCGAGTACTTTGTGCGGGAGGCAAACTCTCCTGAATCTCAGTGTCCTTGGTTGTCCTAGAAGGTGGAAAGAGGGAGGCGACAAATAGAGGATAGTAAGTTATAGTTGATAGAACAGCACCACTTGTTATAAGTTCAACAAAGTCGGGAGGTAGACTAAGAGCCCAAAGAATGAGAGCGATTGATGGTGCGCACGAGTGTCCAGGTAGACAGACTCCAAAGCGTTTGAGAGCACAGAGTCCGAGACGTGGAGGTAGGTTGATATCCGTCAAACTTGTTGAAGCGTGTTGCTGTATCTTTATTAGTATGCCAACCTGAAGAACTTTGGCGTGTTGCCGTACGCATTTCGAGTGCTGGAATTCGTGAAAAGCCGTCAAGCACTCGAAAATGCACAAACCGTGGCGAACAAAGTGGTTGACAAGGCTTGGGATTGCTTGGCGATTGCTCTCGCGGGTGTCGGTGCTCGTGAGGCTGGTCGTGAGCTCGATCGCGCAGTTCAGAAACTTCGTTAGAGTTCTCTTGTGCACGCTGCCGCCGAGCTGTGCAAAACTCAGTCTGGACCACTACTGGACGAGAAGATATGCGCGAAATCCGTGACAGTAATAGTTGCACTGCCTTCTTTGTCGTTGCCAGTTCGTTGCAACAAAATCTACTGGCGATTTCAGTGTGGAGCCGCTTGACGACGTTAAAGTCCGGCTCGCGCGAGTGCGTCCGATGATGATGATGATGGTGGTGATGGTGATGGTGACGTATCATCATTGTTGCCGTTGAGATTGCTGTCGAAAGGGAGGCAGCTTCGTGAACGTGGTGTCCGTGCTCCAGTCGACGGTGGGCTTCAAAAGTAGATGCCAAGAACGTGGTACCTCGCACCGCTAAAGTACCCGGTGATGGTGATCTCGAGGCGGTCGATCGACTTGAGGAGACTCCGTGGCACTGGGCTCTTCATGGAGCTTCTCGGCAGCAAAGAGTGCTGCGAGTGGTTGTCTGGAATACTGAGCGGCGCAAGACGGCAACTCCTGACTACCATATCATAGCGCGCCTCCGACGCTCTCAGGATCGGGGCATCTCCCGTGTGGTTTGATTCTAGGACGGAAAGATGGTGGACCTCCCATTTAAACTGAAAGAAACCGAAGCCTCTGGAATACTGTTGCCGCTGGTATCCAATTCGGGGTGAGTAGCTCTGGTATCTATTAAATCTATCGAAGGGGATTGTTGCGCGCTGGTTTCAAGATCGCACATCCCCAGATAGTCGTGCTGGAGCTTACAGTGAAATGCCTCTGGAATGTAGCAAGCGACTGCCTTTTCGAGTCGGGGTTTCGCCTGCCCCCACTGGTTACAATCATAGTCGGGGTTTCGCTTGGATTCGGCGGGAGGTTGCCGGCGTTAGTCGGAAGCGCCTGATAGATATACCCAGAGTTGAACGCAATACCATGTTTGATTCTGCGTTGTCAATGGAGGTGATGTTATACCCTCCCGGGTGTTATCTATCTCTATGTTCCTTCTGCTGTTGGGAGGTCTTGAGCTCTATGCTTCACGTTGTTGTGGTGGGTCCACAGGAGGGGGCAGATGCGCGTCGCAGTAGTCTCCAGATGAGGAAGACTGTGTTTGTTTGGGCTCGCCAATCGCGGTGGAGGGGAAGTTCAGTTGTGAAGAGCACTTGATCCCAGGTTGGGGTACGTTTGACTCGGTTATTAGCTTTTTTGCAGGTCACACGCAGGTCTGATCACATATTTGGTCGTAGCAGTATCCTCATGAATTTGACCAAGGTCACATTTTTGGTCTGACAAAAAGACCCGCTCACCATGCATGCTACCGCTTCTTCTCATGTAGTTCTATCTCTTGCTACTACGTCTCGTGCGGTGGACATCAACGACTTCCATTTGATCAGACGCGTCGTTCCTAACACTTTCTAGGCACAATGGGAGTCGAGTTCGATCCACAGATCGTGTCCGACGTCGCGGAAAAAAGGACTACCGCAGCCACTACGCTAGCCCTACAGTAACTGTACATGTACAGTGGTCGCAGCTCATTGCAAGCTTCTCGTTCTTGTTTCGCAAGGTCCCCCCAGCAAGAACGAGCTGCCAAAGGGCACAGTTACAGTCCACATCAACTCAACCAACATGCTTTGGCAACACGTTCACGTACGGGAAATCGCTGTCTTCTTCGCCCGAGGTCATTATA